>OOFE01028850.1:63537-87756 GCA_900323365.1 Monocentris japonica
GACGTGATTTGAGGAAGCACACTCTCTGAAGTGGCTTGCCCACCAGCTCTGCCAAAAAGGACAGTCTGGGGGCCACCTGCCCCATTCCTTAATCCACAAGTATTTCATTTATTCCGTCAATAACGTCCTCTCCCTTTGATCTTGCGTTTGTCCCGTGGACACAACATTAAAGGGTCTCCTTGAAGCTGGGGGAAATTCCAAATACCGTTACCTTCTTCTAAGGATTGCAAATGTGCTTAAATATGCCCTTTAATGGTGTATTTTCCTTCAACCGTGAGCTCAATAAATTAGTTACCCCTTTGAGGAATGGGTTCTGTGGTAGCTGCTTCGATTGCCGTGGTTTGTTTAAGTAAGATGCATTCGATTTATTTATCCATCTCTGTTGTTCTTTGGTTTTTCATACATGGGGTGGAGAGACGATTTTCAAATCATTGTAAGAACTGTTAGCGGTATTTCCATGGTGGCAATAATTTATAAAAGAAATTGAATCTCTTAAAATGTCCTACACTGCAAAGACCCTCCAGAGAGTGACTGTTAACTGGAAACGTATGTCTAGTCTGACAGTTCATCACAATACAAATAATAATTGGGGGGAATAACCCTGTAAAAGCATAACACATAATGACATAATGGCAAATCATGAATAGATAGACAGTGTTATGAAACTCCTTGTGATATATATTCTTGGGTATAATGTTTGAATTGTGCCAGTCACTTCATATTGTTTGAGTTAGTGAAAACCATCACCTCTGATGATGCCTTTCTCCTGTAAGGTCTTCATGGATGGCCGTCGAATGATGAACTTCTTCAGCCTGTTTTTTACCCCATTTTTGTCTGCGCTGTCTGACACGCTGTGTTTCAGCTTGGAGCTTGTGAACATGTCTGCAGACAGGCAAACATGAAACACACAGCAAATGATTAGACTTCAGATGCAGGGCAAACTACTTATTATGTTTTTGCTAAACATTAGGACTGACTCAAGACAGTGAAGCTGAAAAACATAGAAGCAGAACCCTTGATCCCTTTCATTTTGACATCTGACATCTATAGATTTGATCTCTAAAGGGACCACACTCCCTCTTTCTGGATGCAAACTCTCAAGAGAGTTTTACAAGAGTGACACAGACTTGTTTCTTTTTTTTTGTTACTCAGGCAATGTACATACTGAATAGTGTCTCTAACTGTTGGGAATTATCTTCACAACCATTCAAGATGGATCCATGAAATGAAAACCAGAATGCTCAGTGGGGCCATGGGACAAAAGTTAATCTGCAAACATGATTGGTTGTAAGGGCTGTTGCACGGATGTGGGGTTCTTTTAGTCCTCTGACTGCCTATTTATAGGATGAAGACACATTTTTAGGTATTTCAATAAATTCTCAAAATTTTTACCTCCATTTTTCAGATTGGGCTAAATCTACCTTACAACAACTGGGAAATTCTTATAATCAAAATCTGTCCAAACTAGGGGAGATAGCAGGATCATTTATGAAATACAAAAACCAACAAACAAAAAGCAAAACGCTAACTCGTCACCCTGAATGAGGGTGCCAAGACAACCAGCTACCCTGAGTTTATATGGTTATACTGTACCACTCTTGAAACGTTGATCTATTAAGTGTGTCGAATGTGTGATGGCTGTGTCCCTTCAAGTCAAGAGAGAAACATTGATACATGTGGATAGGTAATCACGTCTCATTTTATGGAGCAATGCCTTTGATTCCAATATCAAATTTAACAGGGGCATTAACGTTTGAAGTCTCTGAGGAAAGTACTGCTTTATGGATTTTTCTTTTTCCTTGGGTGGATGGTGATGGAAAATATAGGGATGCTAAAGCCCTGCTAAATAGGTTCTGGTGGCGCCACTGCTACCTGATGCTGAATTTTCCCTTCATTACATCCCCACTCTTATTTATTCATTAGGCTTCCTTCCAGGCACCTCTCCCATGGCTGTCTTTTTCTATTATTCATTCCAGTTGAACTTCTCTGTGTCTTTAGGAATTCCCAGCTGTTTTTGAAAAGCCTGGGCCTGCTTGTCATTTTAATAAAAACGAACATTGCTTCTCCCAAATGAATGAAAATGACCTATTTTGTCTATAGGAAATCCAAGAAACACTTTTCCCCCTTGCTCTGGAAGATGGAAGTTGTTCCAGTAAAATGAAATTAAAAAATAATCAGTTATCAGGTGGTAGATGTACATCCACACCATCACTGTCTAAACTGAACTGTTTAACATCATAATCAGATTTTGTCAATTATACTCGGTATCACGATCTGAGTTGTATTGTTTAAAAAATGAATTCAGACTAATACGTACTCCTACTTAAGTAAAAGGCAAAGTGAAATTCTTCCGCTTGGACAATGGCCTGTCCTCATGTCTTTCCATTAAGAAGAATCTCTCTCGAACCAAAGGCAGGGGCTAAAGTAACAATAAGAGACTGTATCTTGGCCTCCATGTCCCTCATCTCTAATTAGGATTTTAATATGATCATCCAACAGCAATAATATTCCTTGTGCGGCGCCAAAGGTGACAAGATTGATTTGAACCATTGACAGGGATTACCATAATTGCTACTTGACATATGCTGACATAATTCTAATGAGCATGTTCTTGTGTCGTGGTGCCTCTACCCGATTCATAATTGAAATCAACAGTCACCGCACATTTTGGCCATGCATTTGTGAAATATAAAAAGTGCCTCAAAACATCAAGGAAATCCGTCACGCCGAATCACTTCAGGGAGAGATGAACACACATGCAGAACGCCTAATGTGTCACAAGTCATTCTTCTTCACATATTTGAAACAACTAATAACTTTCCATGTAATTGGGGCAGATTTTGCAACCCAGGTACGACACAAGTGAAATGCATTATCTCTGGGGGCCATTAGAAGTAAAAGAATGAAAAAAATCAGCTACTCTTGGAGAACAATTGGCAAAGCTTTAATATTATATAACAAAACTACAGAACCCTATGGTGCCTCCTATACCAGGTGATAGCTGATTGGTCTATGGGCTGACTATGTATGCAATCCTGCAACCCTGATGAAGGCTATTGCAGCCAAAACGTGTTGGTTTGTAATATCAAAGGTTTATCAGTTGTTCTCCAAGAGAGGAATAATTCCTCATTCCTTTGGATCTTTTTTATTCAAGCACTTTGGGGGGGCTGCAAGGTTCCATTAGGTGAACATTAGAGCAACAAACACAGCTGAGGGAACAGTGCAAAACTTGGTGAGATCAGTCTTAAACCAATATATCAATTTGCCAATATTAGTGTAATAATAGTGTAATAATAATAATAGTGTCGTCCAACGCCAAGATGATGGAGAGACTCCTCCCTGACCACAGCTACATGAAAATAGTCTGAAAACCTGTGATGAAATTTTATTTCAATCATGTTTTTGGCGAATTAATTCTTCATTAAAATTCAGTAATTTGGCCTACCGTTGAATAGGTGCAGTGGGTAACCCTGCCATAAAGAGCTCCTAAAGGAATTTTGTTTTTCTGGTTTTATCTGTCAGAGGCTTTTCCACCCTGACAAAAAAAATCTGTGAGTAAACACTGAATACTTTCTTTGGCCATTAAAGTCACAAGTTGGTCACATTTAAAGATATGAAATATCCATGCAAAATATCACCCATCAGCAGCTTCCTTTCAAAACTATCGGTATCAGCCTTCAAAACCCATATTGGTCGAACCCTACTTTGCTACTTACTGATGGAGCGTCGGTGTCCAGGGTTGCGTTGCTTTGAGCTTGGGGAAGCGGAGCCGTGCGCTGGCAGGGAGCCATGTCTTGGCAGGTACTCTGTGCTGTTTGACCTCCTGAGCCCTGACTTGCTGAGAGCAAACCTCCCATCCACTTCAGACTACAAAGAAAAAGGAGGGTGCAACCCTCCACAGTCACAAAGCTTACTGATTGCCCAACTACTGTGTATTATTGCAGCGTACATCGCCACTATGATTATGTGCACATTGCAGCATGAAATCCTGTTTTACCTTTTAGTTCATGATTTATGTAAGTGATTTTTAAAATGTGTTTTTATCACAATGAAATGAATGATTCATAACGGCACTTTTAGGTTAATCATAGCACTTAATATTGGCAACTCACACAGAACGAAGATCAATAGTATGTAATAAGAGGTGAGTGCTTACCAAAGAACTGACTGTCTTCTTAATAGCGTCATACCATTTGCAAATTGTGGGGTAACTGTCAGCTTGAAGAAGGTATTCACTTCCTGTGTTTGTTGTGATCTGTAAAAGACAAATTAGAAAATTACTAGAAAGGGGACACAACAAGAAACACATTTCTGTGTAATGTGTCGACATATCCTGATGTCATTTCTATACAAATTGTATAATAACACAGGAATGTGTGAGGTCATCACCATGCACACCAACAGATCTGCATGGTGTTTGTAGACATGAGCATCATCCTAACATCAGGAAACCTTATACACAACGCTTGCTGCGTGTGACAAGAAGCTCACGTTTCGCAGGGTCCGTGCCAAGAAAGAAGAGACGAACACAGACTGTCTCCTCAGAGGGGAAAACACAATTAGCGTGATACTTGTCATCTTAATATTGGGCCCGTTCTGCATCTCTCCAACGGTGCAGTAACCGCATTTGGCGCCGTCAAATACAATAATCGTAGTTAGCGAAAGTCTTTGAGAAACCATGACATCAAGGTCAGCATTGTCAAGTGTGGTTGAAATTATACTGATAAGAGCCCACATTGCAAAAGGCAAAAATAACATCAAAGTAACTGAATAATATTTCATGTGGAATAGACCAGCAGCATTTTATTGAACTATTTCAATAATAAGAAACGCTAACTTTTCTTCATTGCTCCAAGGAGGTAATTCCTCTGTAGTGTGAGGAGTTCAGGATCCATGTAACCTTTTCCCTTTATTTGGGAAATCATCTTAATCCAGCATGAAAAGCTGGACCAGACCATAATTCTTTATGTCACACAAAACCTTTTAACGAATTCTGAGGAGGAAATTTCATATTTTATCAACTACCGTGCTCGCAGAGTCAGCCGTAGCCTTAGGGAGTGGCTTCCCACATCCTCCTGTCCCAATATTCCACTCATGCAATCTGGTTACCCTACATAGACCTTCAAAGTTTCTGACTGTTTGGGAGCTGACTTTTCTGACTTCATTACAAAGCGTCAGGAACAGTTAAGCAGCATCCTTCTGTGATGCCAGATCTGAAAAGGGGGAATGGTTACGGGCGCAATCCTTGTCAGAGTGTGTTTGTGATCCCTCTCTTCTTGGGTTACAAGCATCTGAACAAGCATGTTTGCTCTGGAACATTGTTTTTCCTGGAGGCTGCCCCAGGATGTGTCAGTAATAGGGTCTACACAATCATGCTGCATTGTGGGGGACAGGTTATAAAGAGGCTGGTACATTCAGAAGTCCTCGCAATACGTATCCACACAAGCCTTTAGATCTATTTGGCTCAATTTCTGCTCATGAGAAATACAAGGCTAATATGTAAACAAAGAAAATGCATGAATGGGGCTGTGAAAGCAATAAATGAGGTCATGCTCATCATACCAAACCATATATATGTGTTTCTATCAAATATACTCTCTCTTATGAACAGGGCCATAATGGACTTGGATAGGTTGTTTCATAACCTCAGTTAGATGTCTTTACATGAATTTTGTATTAGTTACAGTCTGTTCCTCTTATGAATCTTGCATGGTGGACACAGTGAGCTCTTTCTCGTCTCCCGCAGGAGCCTGAGCTACCTTCAACCGGGATGAATCTATGTTTACTTCATCCTGCAATTCTTTAGCACGCATCACTTTAGAATGATTGCGCTGCAACCTCCAATCCTATTCTGTGTTTTTGTTTGTAATGCATGTGTTTGTCATCACAGATGTTACAAATGATGCACCCCCCCGGGCCATTCAGTAACAAATACTTTGTAGCGCCTTTCTTTCGCCAAGTTTCGTCAAAATTAGATTGTTTGGTTTCTGAGATATCCCACGTGACGAATGGCCAAATTAATAAACAGACAATGCGGCGCCTCCCTTGAACTAATCGGTGTAATGTTGAAAATGCCATAACAGAGTGGTGAGGTGAGGTGCATCATTTCCCCAAGCTTTGTCAAAATCCAAACCAATCTTGAAATATCACATGATGGACGGACAAACAAAATAACACAAATGGAAGGAGACCAAACCATAGTCCTAACAATGTCTGATGTAATCCCTCATATTACATATGAGCATCTGAAACAAAAGGCAAAACCATTTACCATGAATTTCATACAATTATCCCCCCATGTAAATAGAGGGTATGCACAAACGATATGCTAGTTTGGGATTGATCCCTGTAACCTTGTAGATCTTGAAGAGAGAAATCTCTCGTTAAATTAGTCCCTGCAACTTGTTATCTTGAAATCCAAAGACCCAACATGGCAGTAGTGGAAAAATCCTCATGGGGTTTTGGGGGTTTAAGACTATGGTGGATTTAATATGTGTTCTGCAGGATAGCCATACAGAAATGCATCCTGAACATTTGGTTGCCTTTTCTTCTCCTGTCATCTTGGAAACAGCAGTGCTCCATTGAAATGTCAGGCTTACATGCCAAAGTCTATCTGACTTCCCGATAAGGAAAAGTCGTCCTTCTGAAGTTTAATCAAAAAGGGAGAGCAAACTACTTAAAAAATATATCAAACATTTTCTTTAGGAGCAGTATGGTCAAAGATGCATTAAAGATTATCAGCAGCAGCCTGAAGAGATGACAGCGGACTCTCCGTGTCTATTCATTCAGTTAATGAAAAATTGAGATAAGCTCTTTCAACTAAATGCGGCCATATCCAGCCTCAAGTCCTGATGTCAGCTGTCCTAATCTCGCCATGCACAAAGGTACAGTGTGTAGGACGCCGCCTCTCATGTCAAGCTCATATTGAGCTGTAGGTTTGGTCGCAAACTCCGTAATACGCCTTGATGTTAATCCTGACATGCACAGGCCTCTTGAACCACAGTTTGTGATTTTAACTAGCATGGTCATTTTATTCTCAGGCAAATGTTTGCTGGAGAGATGCTAACGCGTATGAAAGCAAATAGATCCCCTACAGGCCTCTCAATTGCCTTGTCCAAATGGGAGGCAACAGCATAGGAGGTAATACTAACCAAACAGTGATACCTAGGTCTCGAGTGAAAAAAAAAAACACATGCAGGCGGTTGATAAACTAAGACAGATAGAAATGAATTTGGATATTTGATCCTTTAAGAAGTCCCAGGCACTGAACAAACAGACAAAGAATTAACAAGATCACATTGTTTTCATTGGCTGGCTTGGCAGCAGATATTACATCTCCCCAGTGTGTATAACCAAACCACCACAGCACATCTAGTGTCTAGTAAAGTATATTCAAACTGCTCTATCCACAGATGAAGAGCAGGCTGTAGTATGGTTTCTATTCATTCCATTGACACCAGCGAAAAAAAAAGGAAAAGATAAAACAAAATTCCTGTCAAAAGTTTTGTGTGTATCTCTGCACAGTGAAATGAAGTTACAGTAACCAGCACAAAGTACTGTTTTGCATTTAGAAAATGAAAAAGAATATGAAATAAATCACTTTTTTTCATCACATTTTTTAATAAAGAGGATGTTGAATGTCTGGGCCTTATTTTGACTGCAGCCATTAATATTTAAATATGCACAGTGGTGCAGAGAGGAGAGTGCCATTTGTGCCTTTATGCATTTGCATTTGGCTCTTAAATTAAACATTAATTACAGTTCTTCATAAAGGAACAATACAACGTTGAAGCATTCTACTTTGCCAAGTTAATTATTTCCAATTTGCAACAAAATATCTGTGAATGTGTCAAACTGCGATGATATGGTTCACAGAGATAAAAAAAAAAAAGTTCTTAGACTCACAGCAGAAAGAAGAGAGTATCTAAGCGCTGGTTGGTGTTTCGTCAGGTTTGCCCTGAGAAGAATGTTAATTCTAAGACCGCGGCAATGTTTGTGATGTTCACTTTTGCCATCGTTTAAGAGTCTCCTTTGCTCACAATTCACAAACTCCCTTTCCCCCCAAGTTAGCCTTCTCTTGATCTTTTGTGAATTCGAACACTGCTCACAGCCCCAGATAAAGGTAGACCATTTAATACAGTTCTGTGCATGTTTGTCCAGAATAAAGGCTTGCAGTTTACGAGGAGAAGTTCATTTCTAAGTTGTAATCTCCAAGGCAATCTGCCGTTGGACGTCTAAATCCACCCATCGTTTTGGCGATTAACATACTGTGCTTTCACTGTTTCTCTCAAGAACCAAATTAATGCCCACTTCAATGTAAGCAGCTTTGAGGAGTAAGGGCCACACCACAAATACCTTTCCTCTGCTTTGGGACCAAGCAGAAACTGTCATTTCAAGAGATTAACTCCCTGTTTCTAGTCTCCAGACGCTCACTTCAGAGAGGAATTGTAACATCGTAAAGGTAACATTAGCTGACCCACAAACAGTATCAACATAACACAGAGTTGCTGATGCAACACTATGAGTGTGTTTACTCTCCTCACACCCAAGAGAATAGCCTTCCTTAATCACAGAACACGATTAAACTGTACAAGTTAAAGCCTTTTTCTCTAACAATCAATGGGATGGTTGATTGCACGTGTGAGTGAAGACCAGCTGATGGGAAGACACATAGACAACCTGTGTATTTCATTGAAGGATCAAGCCTCAGTTGGCAGATAGCGATTCACTAGGTATCATTTTGTGGTAATCTGGGACTCTTGCAAGCTGCCCGAGCAAATAGTTGTCTGTGCTGAAAAGTTGTGAGGGGAATTCATCTCTCAAAAATGGAGCTTTTTTTTATCTTCCTGTGGTATGTGGGGGAAATATTATTGCCTCTGTAATTCACATATTTGCAAAAAAACAGGGGGAAGGAGCACAATGAAGCCATCTCAATTGCTACCTAGGACATTTTTGAAGACCAAAACAGATTTACTAACCCGTCCTCTCTGCATCCATCTGGTTAACACAACATATTACTGTGATGATGGAAAGTGATTGATGTGCAGTAATGTACTGCTACAACCCAGTTTCAGATGGCGGGCTTTAGCAACCCTCCTGGGCCAATTAGCCATAACACTTATCACTAAGTCACTGTTGAACATATCATTCTGAGTGCATGCCCATGAGGTTGATTGTAAGATGCCAGCTATGATAGCGCAGTGAAAGAAGCTGCCCTCTCCCACTTTTTTTGACACCACAGAGATGTGCATCACTACAATATGGCGTATGTCAAAGTGGAGCAGTGTGTGGGCGCTGGTATGACAGAAGGAAAAAATGTTTTCTAGGTAGGAGAAGAATCAGAAAGAATAATGAAATTTGAGTATGGTTATTAAGCTATCCGCTAAATTTGATCTATCTAGGTCAGAAATGACTTCTGGTTCTCTGTGAGTGAAGTGGTCTGTGTTTTGGGATGAAGCCACTCTTATTCACCACTGTAATCACGGCAAGTCATCAGGAAGCAATCAA
The DNA here is from genome assembly GCA_900323365.1 of Monocentris japonica. Lineage (NCBI taxonomy): Eukaryota > Metazoa > Chordata > Actinopteri > Trachichthyiformes > Monocentridae > Monocentris > Monocentris japonica. The sequence continues at coordinate 73,045 of OOFE01028850.1, forward strand.
GCACCGTTAGCTTAAGACGGATGGCATTAAAGTACTCAGGTCAGCGGCTTTGGACGATTACATCCTGGGATCAGGGTGGCAGGGGCCAGTTCACACAGGACACTTACTGCACTCTACTACCACAACCTAGTTCCAACCTGCTCTTCTCATCTAGCCAAATATTTCCATTTAAGTCATTTCTAACAATCATCAGTGTCCGTGAGATTTACGTTTTAAACCTTAATGAGAAATAACCGACAGTATTCCAGTGACAAGCCCTTGAAGGATTTGCGGCCATGTAGAGGTGGTATTAGTGGATATCACGAGCATAGTTTTATATTCAATATCCTCCTCATCAGTGTGAACTTCAAAAAAACACTGACCTCATTCAGGCAAGAGAGTTCAAAAACTGTGCTAACCTCGACGCCCAAGTCCTCCTCCAAACATTTGGCTGAAATTCTGCTGGCATAATTCACCTTTAACACATTCAGAAAGACACATCCGTGAGGTGGTGTAGGTCTTTTGGAAGAATGTTAAACTTTCTTGTGATTAGTCAAGACAAAGCAATGTTTTTAGAGTGGTGGCAGGTTAGGGCCCCTCGACTGAAGTGGACTCATTATTTTCTAGCCCCGGGCTCTATTTCATCATCTTCAGTTGTTTCGGTCCTCTCGCTTGTTGTTTTGGAGTCTGTTTTTCCAGATTGTGACTGTAAGAGCTGTGTTTGTCAGAGCAGAAAGGGTACAAGGAGCTCACAGCAAGAGTCGCCCAAAACTCAAAAGAATCAATTAATGATGAGAGAGGGATGCAAGTGTTGATGTCTTTGTCGCAGTGGCCAGTTGATAAAACCAGACGCCTTTGACACAACATTACTTTTGTCTCTCTTGTCTTCTAGGGAGTCGGTTGTTGCAATTTGGACTTTTTCTCCTCCTTTTGTTATTTGCTTTTAACTCACTCAAGTCAGACATATACTTAGATATTCAGAAACACATGAAAAATGCATGACCACTTATTCAAAGTTGTGCTTCTTTTGATTATTTGAGCAATGTCAAAGAAACTTCAAGTTTTATTAGCCTCAAGGGAACCTTTTTGAGCCTTTAGTCTGTCTCAGAGGGCATCTCCTTTAATCAGTGCTGAAGATGGTAAAAATGAATTGAAAATATTATCTATTGCCTTGTATGCTATCGTGACAGTCTGCCATTTCATTTGAGGTTCTCCAAAACAAACATACTGTGCAGTATATGGAGCATATTTTTGTATACCCATCAGCCAGCTACACTGCTTTGACCCGATGGGTAGCAACACTATCGCTCCTTTTTGGCAGAAAAACATATTTCTTATCAGCCCTCAAGTAACATTGAACCTGAGACCCCTTTTTACCAAACTGCTCTTATTTCTATCTTTGTTTGCGTTAGCATTCTTTCCGTGAGTGTGGCACGAGATCTGGGGGTCCCCCAGGTGTCAAGAGTCCTAATACATAGAGCAGAGCACTTTCTCTGTGTTGCTGGTAGGTATGCATTTCACTGCGTCAGCCGTTGGTGTTACTGATAGCTTGATAAAGGACACCGTGGACAGGAACTTAGCATTGTTCTGAGAATCTTGTAAGTAGAGAGCAGAGAGTTTTATCTTTGAGCACGGATTAACCTTGAAAAAAAAAAAAAAAGTTCCAGCATAACATTTACCGCATAGACAGGGATTATGATATTGATGAGTCAAAGGAAGGGTGAGGAAAGTGTCAAGAAGTGCAGCTGAGTAAATACTGTGTGGCGGTGACAATAGCCTCAGTGACATCCTCCTCTCGTTCCCATCTACCCCCTTCACCCTGCTTATGGAATTTGGAGGAACTGTGTGTCACTCATCTACGATGATAGAAGGTGATTAAATAAACTTGAGGTGATGACAGCAGTGTTTATTGTAGGTTATTGACAACCCCCATTAGCTGAGCAACATGCTGGTCTTGCTGGCTTCGGTGTGAAACATGCATTACAAAACAAAACAGGCCACAATTTTTGTGAACATTTACAAACACTTTTACTGATACTCCAACCCCCCTCAAGCAGACCAGAGCTGTGTTAATCCCTACTGAGCAGACCCTCATAAATTGATTGGTACCCCCAACTTTCAACTTTCTGGATAAGGAAAAGAAGGCTCTCTTTTCAAGGAGATGATTGCCTGAAGAGGTTAGGTTTCAGCTCAATCCTCTATCCTTTTTAGCCATAACTTCCTGTAGGAAGAGCAGGTCTTCCGCTGTAGCCCGGTGGCACTGCTCATCTGAGAAGTGAGCGCTGGAAAAATAGCGGTGAGGTCTAAGAATGTGGACGCAGACCAAGAGACAGAGCACTGGTCTGGGTTGTGACCTTTGGCCTTGGCTGGCCAGTCTGTCGATGACAACAATGTCCAGAGAGGATGCTCCCTTACTGGAATGGAGGGAATAATACCCATAGGGAGAGCAGGGTGGAAAAAACTAACCGTCATTCTCTTACGATGTACCGCCTATTGAGAAAAGGCACTTTATCTTATTTGAACATTTAACATCCATCTGATCAACACATTTTACCCAGTGGACACATGAAATTATTTACATTTTGAAGATATGATGCTCAGATGACACCAAACAGGTAATGAATCTGAATAACCACTTTGCACATTTTAAACTCACACTATCAAAGTTGCTATCAAAGTTGAGATGGCCTTTAGCAAGACTTGTAAAAACACACTGACTGTGTTAACCCAGCCTTCAGATTATTTTGTTAAAAGGAGCAATTATGCTGTTATCCTCTTTGAAATAGCAAGAATCTCTATGGTGTCTGTGGCATGGGAAATTGTGACATAAGTGGGTATAAAAATAATGCCATTATGTTTTTAATCACATCTGTCTATCTGGGCGCCACATCTTTCAGAGGTATTTCTTAGATTATAAATCATACTTTGGGACAGGGCAAAATTAACAGTAACTTTCCATGCTAATTTTAACTTTAATCCTGGTGTTGATTGACAATGTTGTCAGACCTCAGAATAGCTTTGCCTCGACATTACAAGCACTTCTCTGTCCACGGCACTTGGATTATTTAAGATTATGGTGTAATTCCCGTTTTAATCTTCCCTGCATTAAGATTTCAGAGCTGAAATGCTGTGCAGAAGAGTAGCACTCTGCTGCGATAAAGTGTCTTAAGCGTTTGATGAGATCTGGAAATCTGCTCTCATCCTCTCCCCTTTGCTCCCGGATATCACTGTGTTTTCTCATGAAAACTTGCTCCACCAATGAATTGATCATCAGTTTGCTTTCCTGGCTTAAGCCTTTATCAAAAGATTATCTTCAAAAGGCAGTTAGAAGAACTACTGTATGGGTTCACAAGTCTAATTCCCTAAACTGCAAAAATATAATTTCTGGGATGGCCAGTCAGTGTCGTCCACTTCCAATATGATGGAGGCCACTCCCTGACCACAGCTACATAAAAACACTGTAAAACCTGCAGACATTTCATTTTCTTTGCACATTTTAATTGTTCATTTAATTGTTCAATAATGTTTTTTGTAAATCTGTTCTTCATTTAAAGGGTGGAATGTATCCCAGAGCTTACCATACCATTGAATAGATGAAGAATTTCATTAGTCTGGGTTTCAGTGTAGAGTTTTAGTGTCCCATGATGGTCTAAATGCTGTTTCACACACTTTTGCACCCTTGCAAGAAAATTAATTCTGAGAGAAAGTTTGTATTTTTTGGTGTGACAACGAAAAAAAATAATATCTTGAATATCGGCACAAAATATCAGCTTCCAGCAGCTTCAATACAAAATATCAATATTGTTATATACTGGTATAAGTATGTAGTGTAAGCTTTCTGGTATAACCCAGCACATCTTAAAGCTTGTGTAAAGGTACAGCTGTCTTACCTGAAACACATTCTTTCTGCTGGACTTCTCGGTTGTCCAATCCATAACTGCTCCACACAGGTTCACTCCATCTGCCTTGCATCCAGGTTTCTAAATACAGAGTGGAGAGAAGTTCAGAGGTCCATGGAAAAAACACCACAAAGTCATACCTCATAGATCATACATCATTTGCAGAAAGGAAATTCATGTTATCTGTCTACCAAAAAGGCTTTCACCAGGTTCAAAAAAGTGAAATTGCAATAATAGAGTGAGCGCACCAATGTAATCCAATCTTTTTTTCTCATGGTTGCCCACATATATTTTTCTCTTATTGTCAAATGAGAATTAGAGTTTAGTGTATTTTCAATATCCTCAATATCTTATTCTTATTCTCCAGCAATTAAAACTGCTGTGTGTAACCACGGTGCAATAAGAATTACTTTATTTGCAGCCAGAAGGAAATGTGATTTTGAAAATACTGCTTTTCAAGCAAGACCTAATCAAAGTAAAAGGCATGGCAGTCCATTTAGATATTATTGCCTTTTACCGAGGTCTCAGCAAAATCAAACCATTCCAAGACAGAAAATTTCTTGAGGATGAAAAAAAGAAAATTAAGATTACATAAGCATGTCATTTCATATGGAAGGAACTTGTAAAACATTATCATTTCACTACTAAGGATTTATTTCTTGGTGTAGGTTTCTACATATCTGGAGGCAGAAACTCATGAAAATGTATATATTTGATCTCTAATACATATATTGGACCCATTTACAGGTGAAAACTGTGGCTGTTTTTATAGCTGACTTTGAGGAGAGTTGCAGCTTTTGTTTTTGTAGTGTAAAAAGAAATCTCTCTTCGGATAGTGGTCTAATCACTACTTAATAGTGTAAATACCAGAGAAAAGAAAGCTGGATTTATTTCAATAATTCTTCATAATCGACACTTGATAACACAGATGCACTCTTTTCTGTGTGTATCATACAGTGCAGGTGAGGTCAGACCAACTGTACATTCAGACTGTCTAAAATCATGAACTAGCTACCATCAAAACAGTGAAGGTTAAATTTCAAAGCAGCCAGCTATGAGGCCACATGTACCTCCTTTCCCCAAAATAAACCAGAACGAGTCGATGATTTCCATCGAAAAAGGGGCAGATACTTCAATCTGTTACCCAGCCTCAAAATGTCGTTCTCAAATAATGAACTATTGGACAGAGAGAGTCTGACAGACCCAACACTCATGGGGCTCAGTAAGGGAGAGGGCTTTGATTAAGTCCTCGGAGCTTCATTAAAAACCATGGCAAGCTCATTTTAGAGACAGCCCTCCCCTTTCCAATACTCTCTCTCTCAACCAGTCACCACTTTCTGTCTTTTCTGTGTTTGTCTCTCTCTCGCTTCCTCTCTATATGCACGTCAGAGCCACATCAGGGCAGGGTGGATTAAAGTCAGAAACACACCGACTGACACACACACACAAACGCATGTGTATTCACACATATGATGTGCAAATATGCAGCTAGCACACTGCTGCATGGACACATACACACACACACACACATACGCACACACCACATGCCCGTGCACTGTGGTCTCCAGGAGGGGGTAAACAGTTCCTCATTGCCTTCTGATGGGGTGAGCTCCAGTCCTCGGGATCAAAGCCAAAGTTAATTTGCCAGTTTGAAAAATATGAAAATGAAAAGAAAACGGTTCATTTCTGGCATCAAATTAAAATGCACACAGTGTGCATTCACTCAACATTTGCACTCTTAATGCTAATAGGCAAGCTCTCTGAAGGTTGATATGAGGCCATAATTGAACGCTGGCCCTCTTATAGTCTGCTGGTAATAGTGTCCAACTCTCACTATTGGTGTCACTTCACACTTTACAGTCACTTTTTTAACCCCTGAACACACTGGATCTATGGCTTGTGTGTGTGTGTGTGTGAGAGAGAGCGAGACAGAGAGAGGGACCGAGAGAAAATAAGAGAGAAAAAAGGAGAGGAAACAGATGGAAAGCGAGACAGAGCAAAAACAAGAATAGGGAAATATATACATTTACATACCAAACTTGTTAAAGCCTCCTGCTTGCTCTCTTTATAGAAGAGGAGCCAATCTGCATCCAAGACTACCCATGTGGAAGTCCAATTTTTTCTCAGCTTTTTGCCACCGTCTGATATTTTGGCTTTATTCAAATATTCACCTTTCAGCTCCACCTGAAAATTGTCATCCACAAAATCAATAATAGGATAACAGACATTAGCAGCTAATAGTGTAACAGACACGCTCTTAACAATCAGTCAACATTAGAAAATAATAGCACAGCAGCCCAATGTGTGGCTTAATCCAACTCTTGAAATGCATTCTCCGTGAGAGGGCCGACATTTTGATTTTCTGACTACCACAGAGGTAAAACTTTTTATCCGGTCAGAGAGTCATTGAAGCGCTCTCCTATCACATCGGGGTGTGCTGTCGTACTCACTGAGGTTTCCAACGCTCCCGCACCACCAACATTATGCTGAGACTGATTCCTCCGGTGACGAGAAATCTACAAATCAGAGCAGAGAAACACTGAAGGGGTGCTCCATCCATACTGCAAATAGTATTAAGCAATTGTTAATACTGAAAAGGTATTTAATATTGTAGATATTTATTACTTATATATTTACTATTGTAAAAGATATGCAAAATACAATACAAAAATAAACAGCCATTAATTCTTCTAAAAATAATGTGTTACAATCAATTATCAATATAGATCCAGTGGCAATGTAATGCAACATCAAGCAGGCAAGTAGGCATACTACATGTGATTAGATACAGAACGTGGCACATCAGCAGTGTGTATTATATTTGTATTATATAGTGCATGCAATTATGTGTGATTGTGAGTGTTTAAAATAACACCCAATCATGATCACACCATGATAGCTGATCTCAGTGTCACGCTGTGTGCAATTTTAAAAAACTCACCCTAAAAGACACATTTTTTTTGTTTTACACAAACCCAGCATTACAGTTGTTAAATCAATTTGACAAAATTTCTCATTTTTATTCTTTTCTCAATCAAGTTTGTAAAAATTACCAGGTTGATGTGGTTGTTATATTCCGTTAACACAGAAATGCAATAGAATTTGCCATTTTAGCAAAGTGGCATGCACGAACAGGAAGAATACTGTGAGATGAAATGCATTCCCTTTTCAGAGACCAGGGACCTATTAAAAACTGCAGTCTCTCCAGTTTGACATGAACATTTCTCCACTAGCACAGTGCTGGCCTGCCCTCTACTGTTCACAGGATACTCTAGGAATGCTGGGAATTTAAGAAGAGAGAACAGCCCAGACTGGCCCAGAGACACAGAGCTTTTTCTTTCTCTCTCTATTTGAGTCCAGCTATTTTGGATCCCTCTTTTCTTTTCACTTCACTTTCAGAATTGTATTTTATTTCACTTTTTTTTTTTTTTCAAAACCAGCAGACAGCATCCAGCTCCAACACTGATGGATCTGGATCTGAGCTTGATGTCATCATCTCCGTTTCAATCCATCCTCTAATGTAATTCTCAACACTGAGAATGGCACTTGTTTATGAGATAATATAACCTTTGTGTTTTTCATTGCAATACAATGAAACCTATGGCCATAATCAAAACAACAGCCTGTACACTGGAATGGTGAACTGATGCAATGTTACAGCAACACTTTTATGGTGCTCTGACTGTTAATGACCACGTTTCCAGTCTGTAGGACTATCCTAGTTAATTACACACAGTGGCCTCTGCCTTTCTGCCCTCTGGTAAAACTATTATTACAGGACCACATCTTGCAAACAAGTAGCAAGTATCATCTGCGTAATTAGCAAACATGAAAACAAAGCAGCTTTGAATGTATGCTTGTGGCTGTAATTGTCAAAAAATGTTGTTTCTTCCACTTTCTTTCAATTATCTAACTAGTTACAATGAATGTGAGGGTATTGTTCGACCGGCTGCAGTCAGTGGACGGTTCATAAATGAAATAATATTGTAACTAAACAGATGTAATAGCTTTGTGAAAGAACTATACCAAACAGGTGTCACCGCTCACCCTAGCCCTTATCAAATAGATTAGATTAGTGGTTATATCCAGATCATCATGGGCACAGAGCGGTAGCTACATCATACCAAATATGTTGCAGCAGATTGCTCATTTTGTAAATGCATCATCTGTTTTATCTTTTTTACCCCATGTTTTTCCCACAGGGACCTGCTAGGAGTCAAGCAAAGATCAGCTCAATTAAGCTAATGATAATCACCTAATGTGCAACTACAGTTTAGGAAGAAAAAACATAATCATCATTACTGGAATTTATACAAACATGTCACTGAATGACTAACAGCAGCACGTCTCTGCTCTGAAATCAACTCAGTTATTTCCAATACAGGATGATGTTGTTTTTTTTAAAAGGTGCTAAATAAAACATGTTTAAACATTATTTCATCAATGTCAAATTAATTGTGATACCTTGGTATAATTACTGTAAACAAATGAAACTGTTGGAGATGGTTTCTAGCCTCTATCTCACACCAGTGGTATACTAGTGCTAGTGTTTCCCAAAATTAACACCACATCTCCCATAAACCCTGTTGTTTCCTGTTACAAGGGGGATATTTCAACTTGTCCCCCCTGTTTTGAAGATTGAACAGAAGGACAAGAGCCGATAAAGACAATGTGCTTTCTGACCAGGTAAGCTAAACTTGAAATTTTACAGTTAGAATAGAGGAACTGGAATAAAGTTGCGTATTACTTTCAAAGTAAAAATGTTTCCTGTTTTGTGCCGTAAAGCAATCCAGTACATTTTCCGCCAAACCCGACCCAGTGGCATACAATGTAAAATGCAGTGGAGAGGCTGGTACAAGGCTGACAATCTTGTAGGCGATGGTCTCGTGTGTTTAGAGTAACTATATTAATGTCTCAAAATGAATGTGGTGGTGATTTATTGGATTGAAAACACATAGCACGTTGAAGATCAGAGCTAGTGGGATTCAAGGGCCTGTGAAACTATATGAATGAAATTACTCACAGCCTTCTGCGGGATGTCAGAATCCTGCAGCACCATGGACTTGGACTGGCTCAGGCGTTCCCCAGAGCTCTGTGAGCTCTTAATGCGCATCTGTACAGCGCCCTCAGCTGGTGACAACACTCCAGTCAGCTGGTGAGGCAGAATCAGGGGTGGCTGTTTCTTCCCAGTGCTCTGTAAATTGGTGATTCTATGGACACACAAACAGCAAAATTCAAGGGATACCTCAACACTTCATAATTTTTTGTTCTCTGTCAAGCATGTGTCACCATGTTTGTCCTCCAATTACCCTAAAACTGTAGGTAGGTAGCTGAGTAGATAAATGAAACTTTAATGATCCTCTGCTCCAGCAGAGAAGGATAAATAGAACAATTAAAGAGTTTTTACAACAAAAACCATTAAGATTAATAAAGCAGGAGTTAAACCTTCTACATTGACAGATTTACATGTTAGGAGCGCATGTACATGTGCACAAATGTACATTGTATGTTGAAATTACAGCTGGAGGTATAAAGCGTGTTAGCATTGTTAGCAATTGTCATTGAAACTGGTGCTGATAGCAACAAGCTATCACTGCGCTAGAGGTGTGATTTGTTTCTAACAAGCTAACATGCTAACAAGCCATTCTTTGGTTAACTGAAGTGCCATTAAACAATATTTTCTCCACAATACAACCTGCTGAGCCCCTGATAAAGAACAGAAGTAATAAACTAAAATTCAAAATATCAATATTCCTTTACAATAGAGGCAAATCTGAATGGAAGTACTTTATTGTGATAGGCAGATATATTTTGTCATGTGAACAGTATCAATCACAACAGTACATCACAACAAAAGTGACGTTAATGTAGAATGCCATTATCTCCTAGAACAGTGGTACCCAAACTGTGGTCTGGGGACCACCAGGGGTCCTTGACGTGTTTCCAGGGGGTCTCCAGCAGAATGAGGAGGTTAATTTCATTATTATAGCATTCACTTGAACATAGCACAAGGAGAGAATGTGTAATAACTCTTCTGATCAAAGGTTTCACTCTCTACACTGTTATCTCCCCACCTAAAATACAGACAGTTATGCAATTCTATAGTGAATGCTGGTAAGATGTCTTTGTGTTCCTGTTCAGTTCTCTTGATTGCTTCACAAGGGTTGCGACACATTTCTTTCTGCAATGAGTGTCCGTCAATTATAGGGAAAACTTGTGGTTTACTTTTAACACCAGAGCCAGGCGCACACATACACATACACACACAGAGTCCTTTGAGGATGGTAATGGTTTTTTTAATCAAACTTAACTACTGTACAATTTTGGCACCCCTATGAACACTGAATATGCACATACGTGACATTCTTGGGACTGTACACGACTTGAGCAAACGTCATCTCGGTCAGATGAATACAGCAGGTGCTGGAGCTCTTCAATGTGACCCTCCCCAACTTATTTTGTGTCACAGATAAAAAATACAATCTTGAGATACTTCAGCTCTTTAGACTAAACACCTGCCCATCTATAGGTCTGGGTATATTCCAGAGTATAACTGCCATGGATCAAGTGAACTGGCCAATTGTACCCACATTTGATTTCTGCCTTCTATACATTTATATTGCTTTCACAATACATGTTGCTCTCAAGCATGCCTGAGAAAATCACCATGTATCACATATAATAAAAAACTATTCTTGATAACTCCCTGTATTGTAATGCAGCGCTATAACTATAACTAACTATAGCGACTAACCAACAGCTTTGATCTCAAGTCTGAAAACTTGCATGCATTGCTTTTCTTTTTGCATCGTGGGCTCCTATTATTCTAGCAGATTAAACCCAAAAAAAATGATACAGCAATGCAATGCAAACTCCACTCAAACAAAAGTGATCACAAGTTAGCAGAATTTGTTAGTAATTATATTTAGAAAACTTCAATAACAGGAAACAAATTGAAGCCCTCTGGAACGGAAGCTGAAACTGAAGTCATGCATGAAGTCTTATCATACAACCCCTACATGTGGTGAACAATTTAACCAAAATGCACAGTGTTCTGTGTATTGCAAAAGGTTATCTTTAAGCATTACATTACATTACAGTCATTTAGCAGACGCTTTTATCCAAAGCGACTTACAATAAGTGCTTTCAACGTAGGTAGGCACAAGAACTACTAGTCACCAGAAATCGTAAGTGCATTTCCTTCCTAAACAAGCATCTAAGAGCAGAACCAATGCAAGCTTTTACACTCCTAAATCTGAACCCTGAAGGCTGAAGGTTAAGTGAAAACAGCAATTCAGTGAACAAATACAAGAGTCATGAAAGCCCTCTGTCCAAAAGCACAAGCCAAATGTTTCAACACCTTGAAATAAGCTGTTTTATCTTAATAAGCCCAAGTACAAACTGTAATCAAGGACTTCCTTTCACAGACTTAAATAGAAAGTTACACGTGTATTCCACCCGTCACATCCAGTAAGTGAGGGTGAATCACCTCAAATCCGTTTGCACCATCAATGATCCAAAGGAATATGCAGACATACACCAACATAAACCAATAAACCAACCACACAACAAAAACAATCTGTAATATCATAAATTTGGACCTCAGATGAGCTCCCTTAACTGACCATGTAGTGGTATCTTACCTTGTCCCCGCCATCCCTCTTTCAGTCACAGATTACAAAAGTAGAAAGACAGAAAAAGAGCAGAGGCTTTTCATTTAGAGGAAGTATGTTTCATCACGTGGCCTCTTCAAACCACTATGTCTCTCACAGTACAACAGTTGATGTGACTTAAGCGTCTGTTTTGTGTTGCAGCCACCCCATTTCCTGAACCATGACACTTGATCAGAAGTCCTCTGACTGAAGAAAAAAAAAAAAATCTTCACCTCATTCTCAGCAGACTACATGTTGACAGTGTAGCAGCAGTTTGTGCAAGAGTTATAACTCATGTGAGCTACTGTACATCATTGCATAGTCACTGCACATCAAAATCCATATCCCGGCTGTAGAGAATTGGTGTAAGAGTGGATTTCCTCTTCTCGTTTTCTTCTTGAGTGTTTTGAGTAATGTATCAAAACAACTCACCCCAATGCTGTTTAAACTTCAATGATGGGCTATATATCATGCAGTTGTATACAATAAGTTTGCATTCTCCACGTTGGTACTTGATGGATACATTTTTGTAATGTGATAATACCAGCACTTGACCCTTTTGAGGCCTCAAACAGTAAAAAAAAGAAAGAACAGGTACAGTCATAAAAAGCTGTGAACATGGCAGCAAATCGGAAGGTTGCTACTGTGCAACAGCATCCAATTTCAAAATCTGATTGACGATACACATGAAAAAAATTATTGAGAATTAGGGCACTAAAAGTTTGATTAGAAACACTGCAATTGTTGTCATTAGTCAGCACACAGCAGAATCAGTCTGTGCCAGTCATTTGTGGAAAGCTTAAAGGGAAACTCCACCCTTTAGTGTTGCAAGTTATTTTTTTGGAGCAGCCACTTTCCCTCAACCTGCCTTGTCTACTTCTACTTCCTACATTTTTCCACATTTTGATTTCCTATATTTCCCAGAATGACTTTCAACAGCCCCCAGAGAAGGGGTGTGAACTTGTTGCATTTGACTGTGGGTTATATGCATAGGTGGAGAGAGCGATAGCAATAGCATAGTAAGAGCTAGCCCTGATACAGGACCCTTTAGCGGGGCGGATAGGTGACACAAAAGGCCAAAATCGTTCATGGCAGAAAGCATGAAACTTGGTATATTAATACCTTAGGGTATACTAATCAAAAAATGACAAGGAGGCACCCTGGGAAATGAGTGCACCCAGAGGAAAGCAAAATCCACAAATTAGACACAAATTATCTGTTTTTAAGACTAAGGTGAGACCAAAGGCATTTTCTCCTATTTCTCAAATTCAACCAAACAACCACATAAAAGCTCTGATCAAAACAAGAGATCTCCAAATGATCTGAAATACGTGTCATTTAAGTCTCCTGAAAATAACACTAGAATACTGTTGAATTTTCCTATTGAAGCCATGGGGCCAACAGTCATATAGTAGGAGCTTATTATGATTATATATGTCACATGTTAGCATCTTCACATTTATCTCATATAGTCTCCTAATAATCCTTTCTCTTTCTGTTATCTCCTCCTTGCTCCTAAGGGGGTTTTAGGAGAAACATTTCAGACAAAGGTGATCACAAAATGAGACAAGTTTGAGAGCTCTCCTATTTCTTAGGAGATAGAGAAAAGACAACTCTGAGCAAAACATTTTTCTCTGAGCAAATCACCCTTAACCCCCCTCCCTGTCTTAAGGCTAAAGGTGGCAAATTTAACAAAGTTCAAACTTCACAAGCTCACCAACCACAAACCACTGAATCCATATTCCTATATTTGCTACACTGTGAAATTGGGCTCGGGTCAGTATAATTTCAGGTTTTTAGTGAGTTGCCATGGACCGGATGGTTGCCATGGCAACCAGAAAATAGGAAAAATTGTACAATACCCTGATCTAATCCACTATTGGTCGACAGTCTAGGATGGGAGCCTCTAACAGTATGGTTGCCATAGCAACCAATAAATGATGTGATGAAATCTTGCATATACCTGAGCAAATACCCAGCACCCAACAGTTGTTTGCAACAAATGTCAGCAAATTTGTGTCATTCATAGAGGAGATAGGTAATCCCTTCACAGAGGACAGTCCCGGCTTGTTGACACTACACACAAATGTTATCATGTCACATGATGTCATCCAAAATCTGAGGAATGCTGAAGAGCTAGGGTGAACAAAGTACAAGAAGTTTGTCAAAGACCGTCTGGCAAGTCCATCCAATCTGTCCCCAAATCACGGGTGAAGATATGTATATCTTGTGTCAGGCTAGAGATGGCAATTTAGTGATATTTTTCAGGCACGAGACCTTGTGAATGAAGCAAGAATGAACCTGTTCTCCCAGGGAAGCCACCAGCTGGAAAACATTCCCCCAATTCAAGCTTGTTTAGCATGCAAAGAGGGCAGTTTATCAGTCTGGGTACATCTGGGGGCAGACCCTGATTGCCAGTCCCTCTCCCATGAAATGTGGTTTCTCCTATGGACCACCCTTCCTGTGGCTACCAAAGCTTACTGTGAACTTATTAAGTGTGGATACAAGAAAGGATGCATTGGCAGATGCAAGTGTATGAAAGCAAATTTGCACACAGCTGTGTCTCTGTACTGGACAATGCTCCCAAATATACACAAGATGTATCAAGATCACAACTGGTTGTGATCTTGTGATCTTGTGATCTTGTTATGTGAGCCAATGGGGGGTGAGCATTGATATTTGTATGCAGAATAAACACTTTGTTGACTGTGATTTGGTCATGTCTGAAGTCAGAGACACTCTTGACATTCCCGTGTGCGCAAGCTTTAGGAAACATGTAGAAACGAAGATGGATGTTATGTAATGGTAGAATAAAATTGTTTGGAACCATTAGCCTACCTCCTGTGTTGTGAATGTTTTCTCTTTTTCAAGGTGTGCTTGGACCTAGAATCACCGCCTGCAGCTACACTGGAATTTGTAATTTTTTAATCTGATAGGTTTTACATAACTGGAGTGACAATTATCAATGTAATGGAAGTTTGTGGAGCTTCAGAGCTCATAGTTTGGAATGATTGATGCCAACATATATATTTATATATTAATGATATGAACACATGGGTATTTGTTTTTGCGCATCATTATGCTAATAACTAATTTTGATGTATTTTAATATTTGTAATATATATATTACAGTATATATAGTCTTCATTAGATTAGATTAGATTAGATTCAACTTTATTGTC
>OOFE01028851.1:9251-22380 GCA_900323365.1 Monocentris japonica
CTTTTTTATTTTTTTTTACTTCCTTTTAGTTTTACTTTACTTCCTCTTCATATTTCAAGTATGAATAGATTCTTTAAGGGTAGGACTTGAGCTGGATAAAATGCCAACTTAACCTAAAATGTAGCTCAGATTTTACAAGATCAACTTTGATTCGAAGAAAAACATTATATGGGTTTGAAGTAACACTTTTTTTATTTAGCATGCAGACGGGTTCAAGGCGTAGTAATGACATGGTGTTTGTAAGGGGCATTGTATTCTGACCATGTCCTACAGTTTTGAAGTTACTGTGAGCGCAAAGCTGCTGTTGCCGTATAAGATTTGGGATTAGAGTTCAGATGAAAGAAAGGTCGTAGGCCCACGCTCTTTTACCCTGTGTTGTATTTAGCCTAATCCCTCACTAAAATACCCCCCCTATCTGACTGCAGGGTACATCCTGGCTTGTGTATGGCACTATTGTCCTTACTTCCATGAAGTAGAACTGCTTGTATGATGGTGGTACCTGGGTAACCTTTTGAGGCCCATCTACATTACCTACTATATTCTATACAGGGCATGTCAGGTAGGAAGGTGGTGGTTAATGCCAAAGCCAACCAATATCTCCAAATTGATAACCAACCTCTTAACAACCTTTTTTGCTCATAGATGTACATTTTTCCTATTACTGTTACTGGACTTCACAGTGAGGTCAGGCCTCTGCTTGTTTTTCATGTCCATGGTATTGACGGACATTGGTTCGCTTAAGAACCGGTGAGTTGAGGATACTACATACCATTTTCCAAGGGTTCTTTGGCTTGACCAGATGCTATATACATTACATTATACTACACTATTTTTCTACCTCTATGTGCAAGCAAAAAGTTTTTTTTCATTGCATGTGATTGGAATGAAATTACACCCAAAATGTAAATGCCTGTTAACAAAATGTATCCAGAGATATATGAACTGACTCTTTTACTTCTTACGTTAGTTGTTTTCTATAGCCCAACCTAACTTTACTCTAATGGGTGGTTGCCATTGCAAAGGCAAACAGATGGACGGACAAACAGAATGACTTACCGTGGCTGAGAGAGTGGTCATAAATGGTGTCACCAGGAATCAATAAACATGTGGGGACTAGCATCTGATCCCAGCAACTGGAATGGGAGAGAGGCTGAGAGGAGACAGCAGGTGAAATTGTATTGCTCTCTGTGCTGCCTCTCTGTCAGAGACGACATTCTGGGTGATTCAAGCTCCCGAGGTTGCTCTGACAGGGCCGTGCAGCTCAGTCGCAGGGTGATGGACTGTTAGGGGAAGCTATTGGACAACCAGAGCTCCTCACACAACTCCACTGACTAACTCATTTTTACTAAAGGACGGATTTAAACATGAACAACGGGTTTTGAACGCACCCTTATCATGGAAATTAACGCTTTTCACTAAGGGCAGTTTCTACGTAGGCAGGCATGTAATGGCCTCTGTTATAGCCCTTCGCTGGCTTTGCATAACATGACATGACAATAAGTGCAGTGTGAGAACTGAAATAGTAAGCGAATGGCAATCCACTGGGAGTTCAGCTGTGTCCTTTCACACAGATGAACCTCTCCATGTCCTAGATTAGAGGTGGGGTGTGGTAATCCCCTCCCTTTTTTAACCTCTTACTTTCACCCTTTCCGTCTCTCGCGTCTCCCCGGATCACGTGCTGCTTGGGGGTGGGGGCGGCGGTGTCGGGGGGGGGTTGCCCGCTTGGCTGGAGAGCTGACACCACGGTGATTCCTGCGATTGATTCATTTGGAGTCAATTAGTGGAAGCCCTTCATCCTCCAGGCTCTTAACCCACTGGAGCGCAGTGGAAGGTCACGCCGGCCTAGAGAAGCAAATGCAGTGCGGTTAGCACCAGCACTCAAAAAACCTGCCGTGTGGCGAGGGAGCGTGATTCAGAAAGACACGGAGACAGAGAGCGGATGTTGCAAGTCATCCTGTCTATCTGCATGTAGCTTCGCACTGATATTATTAAGCCACAGTCTGTAATTACTGTCCCTGCAGGTAAAAATATGCACACATCAGACACATCAGACTATCAGGAATTTGTGTAGCTGAGCCTCAGTGTGGAGATGAAGGCCTGATTGTCATCCATGTCAGAGTTCATCCCTCCTCCCTCAACGAAACCCCCTCTTTAATCACCGGTCTCCGGGGCGTAGCTCCACACAGGGGGCTCGTTTGCTGTTATTGTCTGTTGTATTGGGTATTGTAGAGACAAGGTTGCCAGGATCTGTGGTCGTGTTTGTTACATGCTCACAGTCTTTTTCAGGGGTCAGTGTGGGATTCGTTTGTCTGGGCAGCAACAGTGTACCGCAGAGCTCCAAAACACACAGGCTGTAACCGGAAAGTGTCATGGGGCGGCTCTCGCCCAATGCCGTTAGACTGTAAATGTGGAAAGTGAAAAAGTGCCTCACACTTTCTTCCTTTTCTTACACGTTTTAATACCATACCAGTGCAATGCTGAATACTTGAACTGGTTTGAATACCAATATTTATTTTTTGTCCTCCCTGTTTGTAGGTATTATATCTGGAGAGTTTTGTTTGGCTAAAGGGATAGGCCTGTCTAACTTTGCACTCGCTTGGTGGAGATTTTCAGCTCCACATGGAAACCACTTCCTGTTTCTCATACTTTTACAGTGATGTCATAAATTCTTGCACAAGCCTCCCTCTTTGTGTCTTTTATAACAGCCTCTGTCTGGTATAATCCGACTAACAATACCTCCCTTTCTGCTCCTCTCATAGGTATGGCAAAATTGTATCTACAAAGGCTATCCTGGACAAGACAACAAACAAATGTAAAGGTATGTAAGGTTTGTCTTTGCCTTTCCAACATGGCCCTCTGATGGGTAACATTTTGTTCTCTTTTCCTGCTCCTTCTCATGAAAATTGTGCACAAATCAATAAGTAATGGTCAGTCAGAACCTCTAGGCTTAACACAATAAAAAGGACCGTCTCATAAATTGCCATGAAGGATTTTCTGCCGCCTCACTACGTGTCAGAATATCGCTTTTACACCAAAATCGGTAGACCTCCAGTTTGTAGTATGATACCTAATGCTCCTAATGTCATTACACTATATAGACAATGGGCAATGCTGAAATATGAATGATGTATTTGGCTGCTGACCCCGGATTCATACAGTGGGTTTGGCAACGCTGTAAAGGAAACCAGCTCTGCCTTGCTTAAGTCACTCAGCAGCTATGTGGTTGTCTCAGAAGGGCCGGGTAAGTCAGGAAACAGACACACAGGCTGGTAAAAAGCTGCCACTCAGCTTATGTTATTTTAAGCCTCAGCCCTTGACTGTTGGTGTGTCACTGCCGTGGGCGGGTCCTGGGAGGAAGTGACAGCTCCCGGGCCCCTCCTCTCTCCCCTGAGTGACAGCGTTGGCTCCGGTTCAATCCTGGTAGACTGCCCAGCTGACTAAAGAGGGACTTACTGATTCTATCTAGCGCTGATGGGATTAAGAGAATGCTTTGTCACTCTCCTCTGGATTATACAGATGACAGTTAATCGAAGGTTCTCAGTGAAAGGGGACACCGTTAAAGACCTTGTAAAGCTCTGAGTGAATTTTGATAGAACTCTGAGATGGTTTTAGGAATAACCTTGTGTGACCCTAAAGTTTAGTCTATTTGACCATAGCCATTTTACTTCAAAGCCCCTGGTATAAGGAATTCCCAGTTAGTTGTTATTTCTGCATGTAAGAAATACCAGAGCATGATTAATGTCAATAATAACAGAAGGATACCCCTTTAAATTCTCAATTGATACTCTGTGAAAGAATACCAGCACATTCACCATCAATGAGCTCAAAGAGGTTAAATATAGCAGCCACTGTGGAGGCCGGGGACTATCGGTCAACCCTGTTTGTACCCCCCGAGGACAAAGAGCTGACCTGAGCCATGAACGTCACCACTGCTATCTGCAGCCTCAGCACTTTCCTGCCTCCACTTACACAGATACAAAAACACACGTGCATGCATGCACACATGCACACACACACACATGCACACAGTTAGACTGACTAACATTCATGCATGCACATATACATATAAATTCAGGCTTGCATACACAAACACACATGATATCCACAAACAAACACACAGACCACCACCATGAGGTCACCCCACACTACATGTTGACCCATTATTTGCACCGGCTATAGTATATTGTCCTAACTCTGCACTGCTTGGTCCCTCAGGATATGGCTTTGTGGACTTTGACAGCCCCGCTGCAGCTCAGAAAGCTGTAGCTGCCCTGAAGACCACTGGTGTCCAAGCTCAGATGGCGAAGGTGAGCATACACTTTCAATCTAATCCCATAATCACGCACATACAGCTTCACCCGGTTACACTGTTTCGTCATCTGATTGGTCAGGCAACTAAAACCTAATCCTCGTGGTATTAAATAGCTGGACAGGAATCTCCTTGACTGCAGTGCTTATGTGCCCTGCGCGTGGTCTGTAGATCCCCCGGTAATTCATGAAGGAAGCATGTGCTTCAAATATGAAAGCAGCGTGTGCATGTGATGTGTGCGTTGTATGTGTGTGTGCATACATGTTTGTTTGCTTTTGTATTTGTATTTGTATTTGTATTTTTGTATTTATGCATTTGCTTGTGTTTGTGTGTATGGTTCGCTATGTATATGTGTGTCCCTCTGCAAGTGTGTGTGTGTGTATACATCTTTAATGGTTCCCAAAGGCATCCTGTCAGCTGAGAGCTGCCAGCCAGGCTTTGGAAGGGCTTCAGGAGTGAATGACACCGACAGGCAGACTATGGGGTGTAGAGTGTAGCGATGCACTGTGCTGACAACAGGGTGACGTGCTGGAGAAGGTATTCACCCTGGGGACGTGCTTCTAAGCCTACATCTAGTGCCTCCAAGCATAGCACTCTATTACTTTAGCTTTTCTAGACACAGATCCGGCAAATGAGGCTACACCCTGTAAACATGGGAAAGCAATAGCACAAATCATAGCTAAGCACATCTACCTTTTGTGGGTTTTAGAACAGTTTCACTTCATCTACTCTGAGTACAGCACAGACATCATTTCAATCATTGAAATGTGCTCTTGTTCTAAGGTTAATGCTGTTCGATGTTTTTCAACCTTATAATATAGAAATGTTAGTGAGAGTGGGAATTTCTCAAAGACATCATACAGTAGGCCTTCATATGAAGGGCTTCAAACTACGCCTGCAATAACTTCTGTCCGTATAGTTTACACTCTCTGACATCAGAAAAGGAAGTAAATAATTACTCGTCGTTATGGTAACGAGAACCAGTCAAGTCAGGGTAATTAGTTCCCATACAGCGCTAAACAAGAACACTTTAGCCTCAGTTCCCTGTCTGGGAATCTGTGGAGCTTCTTGACATGCCTCCATGCACCCATTTAACTTTTTTAATTAAAATAGAGCTGCTTTGAGGGGCATGCCTAAGTATAATCTTTGCATTGTGTAAGGTAAATGCCATTATAAAGTTGGAGCCTTTCAGTCCAGCTTTATTCTCGCTGTTGCCGAGGCTTGTTTGGGCTTAATGGACTCCCCGACAAAGGTCCTTTTTCCTGGACGTGTTTTCTCTCTGCCTTGGCACCATTCAGCAGGCATTCACTCATTATTATTTCAAAGGCAAGTGGGTGGAAAGTCGGCGGATAAGAGTTTCCTGTCTTTTCACCTATGTTATTTCAGCGAGTGAATGCCCGAATGATACTCGACTATGTCTTTTCCTCTCTCTGGGACACACCGCATTCAGATTTGCACGAGAATTGTGCAATATAGTCAAACTCTTGTATTATGGGATGATTTATATTCTCATTGCTTAAATGAGAATGTTTTATTAAGATGTGCAGCTTTATAGAGACTGGCCTTGTTTCATTTTTGCATCCACTATCACTAGCAGGGTCCTCTAGTCATATGACCAAAGGACATCTTAACAGTAGATCACATCATTAGAGCAGACCATGTCGTATTCCCTCTCTCCGAGGCCAGGCAAAAGGTAACGCCCCCCTCCGTCAGCTGCACCTCTCTTCCTCAGCTCTCGATCTGTGAGCACGCCTCGGTCACATGACAGTTAATGACTGACTGGTTGGCTGGTGACCCCATTCACAGCACAAACAGATGTCTTATTTCGCTGCCAAATTTCTGTCCCTGCATTTTTAAGAGCTGCTGCACACGCACAGGAAGGGATTTTTTCTCTCCTTCTAATTCCTCTCAGATGATGATGGAGTCAGTCAGAAAGCAGAAGGGCTATTCTGACTGACTCATCAATAAAACATGTGGTCATTCACCCTACACTCAAACGCCTTTTAAATAAATCACAACTGAGATTCCTTCTAGAATAGAAGCTATGTGACACTTAAAACTAGGTTAGTGTTCTTTTTCTATCAAGGAATGGAGGTTTTTATTATTCTATAACAACACCAACAACAACATCAGTTGCCTCTTTTGGGGTGAGCTAACAGAATGCTTTACCCTGCCATCTAACAAGTGCACTATAAAGCGTAAAGTGGCAGTCGTTTTGCCCTTGGATATAATTTGCGCGAGCATATGTGTTCTTGCACGTGTGGTAAACCGGAAGGAGCGTTAGCGATGGGCTCCACTCTCTTTGTAGTTATTAGAGTTGCACGGCAGCATGGTGCTGAAATACGTCTCTGCACCCCTCCCTCCATCCTCATTTCCCCTTCCATCTCTGTCACCTCAGAACCAATCCCTCTGATTGAACACCTTCTCTGGGTGCTGCGCTGCAGGCCGGGGGCTCGTTCCGTGTCTCCTAATAGTGAGATGTTGATTTTTCTGTCAGCGTATTACTTTAGTAATCCAATCCATCCCTGTAGCGGGCTCTGAATGCAGCAGGACGCTGATGAATATTAATGGTGAGCGGCCGCTCCCCGGGGACCTGTAGCCGTGTCTTATGTTTCTGCTGATGCTATTGAAATACAGGAAGAAATCAGCTGATGCGGGCCTCAAGCGGCCGTGGGCTGCATGCAGATCTCCATTCATCACGATTCATGGTGACCCTTTATTAACTAAATCCCCCAACAGAGATGGACAGGAAGAAGCAGAGACACCATATAGAGCTTTAACCCTATCACTGATGTCCTGTATTTAATGTGTAGCCACCGCTAAGGAGAAATTATTAGGAATGGTAAGGAAACGGCACCAAAATCACCCCCCCCTTCCTCCTTCCACGCCGCAATGTACTGAAACCAACGTGAATGCGATAATACAAAGAAGTTTCCAGGTGTGTTCCATATCGCATTCCACACATATAAGTATCATTACCAACACCTCTGGCTTCCTCTCTGTCTTCTGTCGCAATGCAGCAACAAGAACAAGACCCAACGAACCTGTACATCTCCAACCTGCCCTATTCAATGGATGAGCAGGAGCTGGAGAACATGTTGAAGCACTTCGGCCAGGTCATATCCACCCGCATCTTGAGGGACTGCAATGGAGCCAGCAGAGGAGTGGGCTTCGCCAGGTCAGACGCTCACGGCGTTTATTCACAATGACTTGGTGTCCAGAACCCAATAATGCTAGGAGACAGGTTGTTCAGGGTGCTAGGTGTAGCATTTTAACATCAATCAATCATTACTGCATTACATTTAAGACGTTAGTATATTTACCTTAAACAAACAAGTACCACCGGGTCACGGTGATGGTGGTGGAAGGTGATGGAAAAATCACTTGTCGGTCCTCTTCAGTGAAGACAAAGAGAATACAAACACACCGGGGGGGGGACAAGTAGCGACATCATATTTGCGACAGGAAGCAATGAAGGTTTATGGGAAATGTGGTCGTACACATTGGAAAACTAGTACATAATAAAGGACAAGAGAGCGGCACGCTCTCTACCTCCTGACTGTGTTTTTTAATGAGGACCAATGCTTCGGCATGAATCCCTGATGAAGGCGTTGGTCCTCATTAAATGCGCAGTCAGGAGGTAAAGGTGTGAGACTTTATTTTTCCTCTATTAAACAATAACAAGACCACTGGCGTGAGGTAGAGGCTACCAATCGTCTCAACCATGGTCTCATTTGTTGACAGTAATTATATCAAGGTATCACAATTATGATGTGATATATATACTATGTCTATGTTACACATAACCCCTTATATATATATGTATTTAGAATACATCATAGAAAATTCAAGGTTCAAGTTCAAGGTTAAAAGCTTTCACTTTAACATCCAGAATTTGCGTCAGTTCCACAATCAGTGCATGAAAACAATGGCTTTGCTGTTGGTGACAGGGGCGCAGGAAGAGTTAACGTATGGATAAATGGAAACTCTTTTGAAGAATAGTTTCATAATGACTGGTGTGGTTTAATTATAGCGGTAATGCGGGCCCCCTCCAGTCATGCTTGCATAACCAGACATTTGACTGAAAAACCTGAAAGGAACGCAGAGCAGAAAGGCTATCTCTGCATGCATCACAGGAGTGTGTGTGTGTGTGTGTGTATCTCTGTGTGGCTGCTGTCATCAAGCCCTTGCATGTTGTTTCCAGAACTATATTAACCTCAACTACGCCTTGAGGCCTCAGATAAAAGTCCTGTATGTTGATCCAACCATCCAAAAAGAAAGGAAACATTTCTTGGAAAGCACCTACTCTTCCTCTCCCCCTCAGTATGAAACGCAGAGTGACTCAAATAAGGCTACTGCATTCATCACCGATTTAATTGTGCATGTCTTTTATGACTTATGTCTTTTATGACTCCAGGATGGAGTCAACTGAGAAATGTGATGCGGTTATTTCTCACTTCAATGGCAAGTTTATCAAGACACCTCCAGGCTTTCCAGGTAAGACACATTTATTAATTATTAGCAGACGCAGCAGCGTGGAAATGTTCATTTCTATAATGACGTTAAAATGATGTGACGGAGCCATAGCCCTGTTTTTACATGAGCAAACCGAGAAGCTGTCAAAGGACTTTATACGAGGAAATAACGTCATTTGTCTTGTACTGTAAATGGGTGGGGTTGTATAGGCAGGATAAAGTGGCCAGCCAGCTGATCTCTGCTCCCAGCAGGAGTCTGTGAGTCTGCTGGTAAAGAGCTCCTATACACTCAACACTTAAGTGGCAGAGCACAGAGAGAAAGAAAGACAGAGAGAGGGAGAGAGAGATGCCTTGTATGGCCTCCACTCCCACTCTAAGCTTTTTAATTGGATTATTAGACTGAAATAGTCTCTGCTGGCCTTGCCTCCTTTAGGAAAGGGAGGGGATTACAGCTCCACAGCTGCCAAATTAGATGTCTGTGTTCCCAGGCTGGCTAGTACATGCCCACTCCCAGGCTCCAGCTCAGCTCGGGGAGTGATTGACTGTACAGTAAGCATGACAGACAGCACCATGCATGGATAGTGTGTTAAAAAAAAGTCTCTCTCTCTCTCTCTCTCTCTCTCTCTCTCTCTCTCTCTCTCTCTCCCTCTCTCCCTCTCTCCAGTACCCTCTGAGCCCTTGCTGTGCAAGTTTGCTGACGGCGGGCAGAAAAAGAGGCAAAGCCAGAATAAATTTGTACAGAACGGTCGTGCTTGGGCGAGAGACGGCGACGCTAGACTGGTAAGTGGTGCCCTCTGCTCCCCTCAGGGATGTGACACAGTCTGAGGTACAAGAGGCTGAAGGGGAAACCGATCCGCAGCCATTTATTCATAACAGAGGTCTCCTATAGATGACTTAACATTTATGGGTTCAGTGTTTCATCAGCGGTCAGATAACTGTGTGTACTTAAAATGCATTAATACACAGGCCTGAAACACTAGATGCACAAATGGCTTCCCACATGTGCTAGACTTGTATGTGATGGTGACGTGTTGTTAACCGCTTCAGTTCAGTTGCCCAATCTGTTCCCTCCTCTGCCCCCCCACCCCCAGGCTGGAATGACCCTCACATATGACCCCAGTGCAGCTGCTATGCAAAATGGGTAAGATACAGTAAGAGATCGCACTGGAGTGGTCACTTTTACCTCATCCGCTTCCATGCTTCCTATTTTAAACACAGTTTGCTCTGTGTCCACAGATTCTTCCCATCGCCATACAGTATTGCCAACAGGATGATTGCTCAGACATCCATGTCTCCTTATATCTCTCCAGTCTCAACATACCAGGTTTGAATCCTTCTCACCCAGGATCTATAATGTAACGAGGACTGCAGTGCTTTAGAAATGACATGTACAACATTCTGGCACCATATACACCATAGCAGCCACAACATTAAAACCACTGACAGGTGAAGTGATTCTCTCGTTACCATGGCACCTGTCAAGGGGTGGGATATATTGGGAAGCAAGTGAACAGTCAGTTCTTGGAAGTTGATGTGTTGGAAGCAGGAAAAATGGGCAAGCGTAAGGATCTGAACGACTTTGACAAGGGCCAAATTGTGATGGCTAGACGACTGGGTCAGAGCATCTCCAAAACGGCAGGTCTTGTGGGGTGTTCCTGGTATGCAGTGGTTAGTACCTACCAAAAGTGGTCCAAGGAAGGACAACCAGTGAACCGATGACAGGGTCATGGGCACCCAAGGCTCATTGATACACATGGGGAGCGAAGGCTAGCCCGTCTGGTCCGATCCCACAGAAGAGCTACTGTAGCATAAATTGCTGAAAAAGTTCATGCTGGCTATGATAGAAAGGTGTCAGAACACACAGTGCATCGCAGCTTGCTGCGTATGGGGCTGTGTAGCCATAGACCGGTCAGAGTGCCCATGCTGAACACTGTTTTTAATGGTTTTAATGTTATGGCTGATCAGTGTATAGTTGTTTATCCTGTGTCATCACCCATCAGAAATGTGTCCCATCAGGTTTTTAGAGGTGTTGGTTAAAATACCTGACAAAGGCCACTGGGGTCTTTCATGTTTGTTGCCAGCCACAGTAGCATGTGAGCTCTGGAAATAGCATATGCCCCTGTTGCCAGTGTATTGACAGAGACCATGTGTGATGTTCCAGATGCAGAACCCGTCCTGGGTGCCTCACCAGTCCTACATCATGCAGCACCCAGTAAGAGCTAAGCCACTTATCTTCATCTTTTTTTTTCGTCATCCTCGTCTGCTGTCTCCTCTTTCTTCCATTGACTTGCTCCTTCATTTCTCTTTTCTTCTTTCTGTCCCATAAAACTGTTCCCTCTGTGTTACTGGCAGAATAGAGACATTGTTATGTGAACAGTAAGGCAGAAGAGTAGTAGCCATAAACATATGGTGGGACTGTGACTGGGCCATTGAGGATTTAGGGGGGGAATGTTAAAAAAAAAGAAGCCTGAGTTTGACGTCAGATTCTGTGTGTATTTTCTCACAGATGGTTTTGAACTGATCCTGGTTCTGTAAATGAGCCAGCCCAGATTAGAAAACACTGCTAGATGCTTCAGACCAACTAGGCGGGAGGAAAGAAGACTTGTAAAACTTGTGAGACTATTCACCCTCTGCTGTGGGCACAGGATGTGAAGTCTGAGATCACACAGTCTCCCTCTTTTTCTGCAACCCAATCCTATGATCTATGAGGGTGCATGATCTAGAAAGGGCAGCATCAAGGCATTATTCCTTTCTAAGCCTATCCCAAATATTCAGCATAACTCTTGGCATTCTTTGTTCACCCGGTTCTCTCGCGTCAATCTCTGAGTCATATTTTACTTCTACAGCACGATACTCCTTGAATCTCCACCCACTGCATACACTTAACTCTCGCATTCTTGTCCCAGGGAGCAGTGATATCGCCCTCTATGGACCCATCTATGTCACTGCAGCCTACTTCCATGATGGCCCCCCTGGCACAGCAGATGAGTCACCTCTCCCTGGGTAGCGCTGGAACGGTAAGAGAGTACTGCATTGGGGTCAGAACATGAGTTCACGCATCATACCAATGTGGGAATAATGTGCCGAGGGCTCTGGAAATTCTAGGTCATAACTAGTAGAACGTGTACATGATCAATATTGTTGCGTAGTGATCGTAGAGTGATCTGATTGTTTGTCTTTCCTTCATTGCAGTTTATGGCCGCGAACACAGCTATGCAAGGAGCCTACATCCCCCAGTACACACACATGCAGACAACTGTTCCTGTGGAGGTTAGTGTGGCGATCTCACTGTAGCCTGACGTCTAAATGCGTCTTCATATAAATCAAAACGGCAGAAACTAAGGATTAGGTGCATCTTACCCTGTCTCTCTTTCAGGAAAATGGTGCACAGTCACAAGTGGATTCATCCGGCGATCATTCACCTTATACCTATCAACAAACCAAGTAGTACTGAGGTAACATTCGGACAGCTAAAACAATCACGGCTTCCTCAAATGCAATGGACGCTAAGGATTTTTCACCGTTTTGCACAGGTTCTGCAATTATTTCCTTATGTTTATAATAAAAAAGCGAGACTATTTTTGGTATAAGTTCCAGAAGGTGCAAATAAATGATTGATTTCATCAAACGATGCGAATTATATCAGAAAAAAGAAAAAAAAAAGTTACAAAAAAAAAAGTCTTATTTTGATAATACAAAACGTTTATTTTTTACCAAGGATTGCCACAGGATACAAGAATCTAAAGGATCGTGTGACTAGTTGTTCCAAGTGCATGATAGTAAATATGTCTTTTGTTAATATTTTTATGATTTTCTTTTTTTTTCTGAAGATTTATTAGCCAGACATCTTTTAAAAAAAAAAAAAAAAAGGTGTTTTGTGCTTGCTGTGTGAGTGTTGCTATGGTGAAGTGTTCAGTGTTTTTTCTTGTAAAGTGATTTCTCTTAGTGCTCTAGATTGATCTTGCTGTCTGATTTAAAAAAAAAAAATTGCCTTAATAGTTTCCATACAATAGCTGTACAGACCACCACCGAGGCCGGCAAACGAGCGAAAAATACTGAGAGCTATTGCCTTGTAAATCAGCTATATAGGGCTTTCCTTTGGATATAGCTAATTAAATCTGCTGTGTTAGGTGTTTTTTTTTTGTTTTTCCTCTCCCAAAACTAATGTAAGTAGAAATTTTAGACAAAAAAAAAAGTGTTTTGAATGCAATGACTCTACATCTGATGATTTTAATAGGATGTAATGTGTATTTAATCAGAAGACCTTACGTGTCTCTGGTTGTTGGAATGTGGTAGAAATTCTGCTGAGAAATCACCTTTTGAATCTTGCCTTTTTGATCACGTG
>OOFE01028856.1:5580-35877 GCA_900323365.1 Monocentris japonica
GGCACACTGCACCTGCTGTCAACTGGACTGCATGGGGTTGACAGCAGTGTATGGGCAGATGGAGCAGCACAATACAACCACAGCACAAGCAATTCATTTGAGGCAATTCAGCAGAATGGCTAACAAGTAGACAAACTAGCATTAAGTTGTTATGCGTAGCTAGCCAAAAGTTTCAATAAACTTACCTTTGCTAACAGCTCAGTCCAGCTCTTACTTCTAACCAATTTAGGATTTTGGAAGGGTGCATGCAGAGCTTATTCAATGTAGAATTGATTGACTGGGCCCATGCTTCTTCATGATGGGGGCTAGCGCAAAACCTCACTGGGCATAGGAAGGGTCATTATTGAGGGCGAGTGCTAGCTGAGAAGCCCTGGCCGGCACTGCCCACAGAATCCCAGTTAACTGATGGTCACTGGCTACTGGCACTTTGTGCAGCATATGGCCGTGGTCTGGCTCGAACCGCAAACCC
Source organism: Monocentris japonica (assembly GCA_900323365.1). Lineage (NCBI taxonomy): Eukaryota > Metazoa > Chordata > Actinopteri > Trachichthyiformes > Monocentridae > Monocentris > Monocentris japonica. Next base: position 6,050 of record OOFE01028856.1, read on the forward strand.
TCCTGTGTTGGATATGCGCAGTCTGATCCAACACTTGAAATGATTCAATTCAATTGGCGAAGCAGGCATATCTCAGCTTTTGTTTCCAACTGTGAGCTATATCACATGGAATTAACTATGTTACACCCACACCGGGCCAGTGCTGTGCTACTTGCAGGGAAGCGTGGTGCTCGAGATCACCAAGGGATGTATTTCTGCAGGCCAAATGGGTAGGGTTTAGAGCCAAAGCCTACATCTACTGCTGCAATTGGTTGAACTATTTTGTTTTCATTGTTTGTTTTTATAAAGAGTTTGGAGCTCCATATCAATGGTATTTCATCCCACCTATGGGAGCTCCTGATGTACTGGTTATCTCCCAGTTCTTTGGTATAGCCAGCGCTGCTGTAGAAGTGTGAGTAGTAGTAGTGCTTACAGACGGTTTGTCATGCGGTTGAGTTGCCTTCTGGAATGCAGAGGCTGAGTAACTGGAAAATCCCTTGTCCCTCGGTTCAGTGATTGATCCTTCATAACAGAAATGGGATTAGCTAAATATAAATCCCTTTGTTCATTTTAATATAAGACTGATACTTAAAGTAGATCAAAATGTCTTTCACAATTGAACCCTGCTGAGGTTTTCAAATTTTGCCGTTGGAATATAAAAACACAACTGCATACCTGCATAATAGACCTGAAATCACTGCATCATGGCTCAATACATCAAAAACTGCAATATAGTATTAGAATAAGTGCCTTCCCCTGCAATAAAAATCTCTTTCAAAGCAAGAACTCTTTTTGAATGTACAAAAAAAAGCTTATGTGATTGAAAAAGATTATAGCTTGTCTAATGTTCCTGATTCATCTCTAACTTAAAAGGTAAGGATGCTGGAAAATAACTGTGTGTGTGAACTCCAGCAAATCACCTACCACCTCTCCTATGACTTCTTTCCCATGAGGAGCAGCAAGAGACAATATGCCGTCATATCAAGAGATCTGATTCCTTCAACTGCTGCAACCTATGCATAACATGTTAATAGTTATGGCAACACAAGATCAGGTAGTGACCAGAAGACTAAAACTAAAAGCATTTTTTGATGGTCTTTATTCTACAGTATTTCAGTTTTGGAGGCAAATATCATAATTTGTCCCAGATTTTTCATACACTTCGGCTTTTAATTCTTCTCACTATATGTTTTCTGTGCCTAGCTTTAACATTTACACACAGTAACTCCAAAACCCTCAGCATACTTTAATCTTACATTGGCTTTGGCATACATCAGAACTCAAAGACTGAGCCTCAACAGCTTGTGGTTTGCCCAATAGTGTTTTCATACTCAATGACACAAAGCTTAAATGTGAAAAGCATTGTCATGATTGAAGTGAAAAACCTCATTGTGCAGGTATGCCTACTGTCATTGAGTTTGAATTGAATCCAGGTATCTTAAGAGAAAATGGATCTAAAATCTCCTCATTGATACAGTTAATGATTAAACATTGGGCTCAGTTTGCACATTATTGACACGTGGAGACCCCTCTGTATTGGCAACAGGCACAGGCTCTGTCTCAATGATCGCCTCTGCATCTGTGTCCATGTCAACGTCTGCCAAGGTGTGATTCAGCTGCCGCTCCAGAACAGTGATGCGCTGCTTCAGCCGCTGTTGAGTGGCTGTGTATTCGCTGAGTAGACGGGCAAACCGAGTCTGTAGGGTGTCCAGAGAGGATTCGAGCCTCTCCACCTTCTCCTCTGTGTCCTCTTTGCCAAGCCCACCGCTTTCTGCATTCTCATCCAGGAGACCCTCCTTCATCAGGATCTCCCGGCCCCTTTCCTCAAGCACCTTCTTAGCATCTGGGTACTCAGTTACTGCCTCCATCAGGTCATCCTTAGAGAGGCAGAACAGATCAGAGTAACCGATGCTGCGGATGTTGGCTGTCCTACGATTTCCCATTTTGCTGCCCTTGATATTTAGAATGCTGATTTCCCCAAAGCAGCTGCCAGCAGTGAGGAGGGCATATTGTGTAACCCCATCGTCAGCCACCACAGCCAGCTTCCCCTCTTTAATGATGTACATCTCCTTTCCTATATCTCCTTTTCGGCAGATGTAGTCCCCTGGACTGTAGACCTGTGGGCGCAGTTTTAGCACTAGCTCCACTAATAGCCCTGCCTCACAGTCTTGAAAGATGCGTACTTTCTTCAGGGTCTCCAGGTGCACGTTGATGGCAATCTCAGCCCGCAATTTGTTAGGCAAGTTCTTTAGCACCTCCTGCTCATCCACTGCTTTCTTGTTAGTCCAGAGGTAGTCAAACCATTTAATGACACGTGCCTCCAGCTCCTTGCTGACTCTGCGAAAGTGCATGTAGTGTTTGATGGCATCAATGCGAGCCTGAAACTCTGCGCGTGTGGCATTCATGTTGGCAATCATAGAGCCCACATTTCCCACAATTGTGGCAAAGATCAGCACCCCAACAAGAAAGTCAAAGACCACAAATAGGTATTCCTCATCCCGCACCGGTGCAGGCATCTCTCCAATAGTGGTAAGAGTAAGGGTTGACCAGTAGAGACAGTAGACGTAACCCCGAGTCAAGGAGCCGTACTCAGGGTTGGAGATATTAGGGTACACCCAAGTATCAGAGCCAAATCCCAAAGACTTAGATATAGCAAAGTAAATGCAGGCGTTCCAGTGAATGATGACCAGGATGTAGAGCACCAAGTTGCAGATGCGAAAGATGTTGGGGTAGTTGGTGCGTGTCTCAGTGCGGTCAAAGAATTCAAACATGCGTGGGAAGCGCAGCAGGCGGTTGAATCTGACCTGTGGCGTGTGGATGCCTGTGGTGAGGTAGGCCAGGTCAGTAGGGAGGATGGACACCACATCCAGCTTGAACTGGAATGTATGGATGTAGCTGTCTCTAAGCTTGGCATGATCTTTCACCAGCAAGCCTTGTTCCAGGAACCCTAAGGTAAATAAAGCATACATTTAGTTGCACAGGTTATGTTTGATCTCTGCTCACTATTGTGCAATAAAACTCTATTGTGTCTTAAGGCCAGAGGCTGTAAGTTGAAATAGACTACCTGTGCGAAGTCGGACACAAGTGTCCATTATGTACACAAGGTCAGAGAGATAGTCCAACACCAGCCAGCAGATATAATTGTCCACCTGTAACTTGTCAAAGCATGCCCTATGGATAAAACAGAAATATTTCACACGGAGTAAAGGCATTCAACTCCCATCTAACAAGTAGACAGCACATCCATTCAATATGCCCATAACCCAACTCTGAATCTGCAAGGCCCAAACAGGTAATGTTGTGTTGTTATTACCTAGCCACGACAAGGATCCAGTTGTAGAGCACAGCTGTGGCAATAACAAATAGCCAGCGGTAGTATGCGTCATCTGATGGTGACACCACAAACACGTCCCACTTTTTCCTAAAAGTATGGAGTGGTTACACATAACTGTGGTTTATGTTTGTCTGAACTTCAAGACAATGTTCCTTGTGCTTTGTGTTATTAGCCATGATTTTAGCTCTATGAATGGACTCTCAGATGCTAGCACTGCCAGATAAATCTCTTGAACTTGAAAAAACAATCATTTAAATATATTGCTTCATGGTGCAGTGTCACTCAAAGTGCATAGTACTGGCTTAGACAGGCAGCCATACTTCAAGATCCCTTTGGCGTTGTTGCCATTGGCATCCGGTTGCGTATTGCTAATGCGACTGGGGGCAATTCTTAGCTCAGGCCCACGAAAGCGCTCCAGGAAGGAGTCTGGCCGCTCTTCCTCCTCTAATAGGCTCCTGTGTGCCCATTCTCTCAGTGTCAGCACCAGGGTCACCAGTCTGAGACAGAAAGAAAGAAGATATCCCTTTCACACGTTATTTCACACAGTCTTAAAATCTTTCTTAAAACAAGTGAAAAAAATCTGCCAATGGGGCAAAATAATTTCACTTCTTCCTGCACAGAGGATAATAAACAAAAATCCTTTACTTTGGAGCACTTTTTCAAATAAACATCCATCAGCCCAACACCATGGCCACCACCAGTACATTATCAATTTCTGTCTGACAAAGCCCTTGACGGTCACAATATTGCAAAAATAAGTATTGTGAGCTTGAATCCAATGTGAGATTTTTTTTCTTCTGTTTGTGCATTAAATCTTCTATCAAGCATGTGACCTAAAATTTTAAATTCTACCAGTATGTCTGGGGCAGTAGTATGAACAAGCCAGACCACCTTTCAGTTAGGATAGGTTTATGGGAACAATATTAGCCTACCACAGTTGGATTGTCAAATTTGTACCTTGAGATGGCTCCCCTTCTTTGAAAAGAATTTCTGGAATTGCCTCCTTGAGGATCAAGAGTAGCTACTCTTTGTAGCTCTGAGGATGTGTCATCACATACTGATGGCACCCTGGGAGGAAAGAAGTCAAAATGAGTCAATGTGAGCTTTCATTTTCATGGTTAGTGAGTAAATCCACTACTACGACACCATACCATATTACAACTTCATGCATACAAACAGGAGAAGTACAGAACCAAAATGCAATAAACAAAGTGAGTGGTACTGTGATATAGCTGGGCAGATCGATTGTCAGTCTACAGTTCTTTATGGCCCACCTGCTAAGAATACTCTCGGCTCTGTCACTCTCCTCCTGTAACGCGGTCTTCACTGAAAGACTATGTGGGGACAGATCTCTCTCAGTCGTCTGGCCTGTCATCGTCAAGTCTGAGGATCTGGACAAGAGATTTAGGTTACGGCACCCCTTCCAGCCATCTAAATTATATGATTGGGAGTGTTGCATGTATTTACTATTATCATTTCTTGCGGTGACATTGTCACTGTAGAGGAAAGAGAGCGACTAGAAAGTGTGAAGTCTCAGTGTTTATGGAGTGTGTATGACAGATTATAGTCAAGGGACAGGGGACAACTGGGACTGTCTTCCACAGTCCCTCATCTGGCCTATCTGGTTGCTGTAGTGACTAAAACAAGTGAGTGCATACTACAAGAGGAATTCAATGTAACAGCACTGTAAGATACGGCTGTTGCATTGTTTGAAATTGAGGTTTGACTCATATTTTGATAAGACTGACGAGGGTATGGGTGTGCAAGTGTGAGAAGAAGATCCTGTGCGATGTGGTGGAAGTTCTCCAACAGTCTATTCCAACCACAAAATGCAGTTTCACGTCCAGAGCTGGAAATGTGAGGCAGTGACAGCAGTGAGTCAGAAATACAGACAAATGATGAGGCATTTAGACGACTGTTACCAATGTGTGACTAATTGGTAGGTCATTAAGGAAAACACACACACAGTCAGCCTGAAGCACTATGCTCAGTGAGCCAATCAGTGCAGCTCCCCCGGGAGCCTTGTCACTTTGGAAACCAAGGCACTGACTGAAGCACAGTGTGTCATGGACGTCTCATGACTGTGAGTTAGCAGCTAAGTTAAACAAACATGATGTTTTATACTGTTCATTCACCCCTCAGTCATCAAACTGCAAGGACGCAGACAAAAGGATTTATTCTAATCACCAAGGATTAAGATCATTTTTACAAGTGACAACAATTAAAAAAAACAATTGGTTGACTTATTGAAAATACATTACAAGGCTGAGCTGCCTTTTGTTAGACTGGACGATATCCTAACTGTACATTGAAGAATGATAGTGTCGTGCCGACAGTTAAATTAATCTTACTGTATTACAGTATGCTTAAGGGAAGCTCTACAACAACAAGGTAATTGTGACAACAGTTTCATGTGTATTAATCTTTATTCCAGCTGTTTAATAATGAAAGAAAATGAGGAGCAAATGTGAATTATGACCAAAATAACTATGTACACCACTGCTATCGGGCAGGCCTTCAAGATGTCAAATTATGGAAAGGCATGACACTAAGTTTATTATCTCTGAAAAGGTTGAGAGGGATTCATGCATTCCTACCTTAATTTTCCTCCAGTTACTCCAATAAAATCCTTACAGTGATTTCACACAGAGATACCCAGAGCTCTTTCCCTGCCAGTCCATTGTCAGTGTCCATTGCAAATATTATAAGACAACTGCTTATCCCGTTCTTGGTTAATAAGCAACATTTTCTGAGCCACCTCTTAAGAACGTAAGCACAGCTTGTCCACCTGCGCCAACAGATGATCTGAGCAGAGATTGGTTGGTAGAATGGGAGGAAAAAGTGCAACAACAAATACAGGGTGGGGAAATCTTCCGTGAGTCAGGGCACAGATATCAGGTTAGATGCTCCGTAGTCCTCTGGGCAAACCTCTTAGTAGTACCTTTCTTCTGCATGTCTTTTACACTGGAGAATACGGCACAAAGCAAGTAGACTATTCAACTAGTCATCTTCAGTGTGTGACACTTCACAGTAAGACACTCAGATGCAAATGGAGCTTGAAACCCCAGATGATTGGGGCCTCAAGAGATGGACATCTGCCTTCCATCTCCTCTTCAATCATGAAGCTCTCTGACAGAGCATGGCAGCCTCAACTTTAACTTACTGAGACCCTATAGGGGCTGTAGAGGGGTTTTTACATCTGGTTGAGATTCAGGCCAGTGAACAGTAAACTAAAATCTGCCACCGGTATTCCCTGCTGTATCATTTACTCCACTAGAAGTTTGCCAGTTAATGGACTGTAGAAGTAAAATATGTCTTGGGGCAAATGCAAAGGAAATCTCTAATAATTATGGAAAAGTTTAAAACAAGATGTCTGCAAGTTTCTTCAACTCAAATTTAAGACTTTTTAAGACGGTTTTAATGCCAGTTAGAATGAAATATAAGACCAATTTCATCTCTATGAGAGATGTCTATTCCAAAAACTACTAACAACACACATACAGTTTTCAATGTCATATTTATTGTTACGTATAAAGCACTTGAGAGTAGACATAATACACAAGACCAAACATAATCATTTGGCCATTGTCATAGAATATCATGAAGCTACCTGGAATGGAAATATTGTTTATATTTGGTAATGATATGAAAGAAAAGCCTCAAAGCGCAAATACAAGTTATCTTTGAGACCAGAAGGCACCGCAGAAGCCAGGAGAGTCAAGCCTGTTCCTCGTCCAACGTAACAGACACAAAAAGACCAGTACAACAAAACTCAGACACCCTAAAACAGCGTTCACCTCACTTCATAATCCCAACAAACAAACACATGAAGTGTACAAGAATACAGACAGCACATCAGGCTTGGTCATTTCTATAGTTTGACCTTATGGCTTCTGTATATAGATATGTAGCAGTTTACGATGCCAGTTATTAAGACATGCATGTACTTCAATAAGGGAGAGGGAACGTTGGGGTGCTTCGTGAGATATGCCACACCTTAACATCCAACCTCTCAAACTTCTCTTTTGCCAGGTCAAGCAAATATTTATCAGTATGGTATTCAGGAATGTGCTGCTTTGTTAACATCAAGGATATAATTAACTTATCAGTCTGTCTGAGTAAAAATATGTAAACAACCTTGCAGCTGGAAATATGCATACATACTTTAAAAAACAGCATTCTTCTACAGTTTTCCATATTGTGAAGTAACATACCAAGTTGTCCTCTGTAACACACGGCCCTTGTCTTGAGCAATTTAGTATTGTGGGCTTACCTTAAATAACAGCACATTATTCTTCAGGAAACACCTCCATTAATCAAAACAGGTGGGAATACGACATGCACATTTTTGAGTTTGATTGCAAACCGTCATGTTATTTTCATTCAAAAAAAACAAAAAAAAAAAAAAAAAATCTTTCTTCATTCCTTCAGCTGGGAGACGCTCGTTTGAAAAAGGTAATGGCCTGTGGGTAGGAGTTTATTAAGTGCCACACTAACAACCAGTCTCTTAGGCTCGTTTCATTCCTCGACCCATCAAGCAGGCAAAGACTGTCATCACCATTTTGGGCTTGACCTCCACAAGGTCTTCTGGGAGGGCGTAGACACGCGCGCCAATCTTCCTCGCCATGGAGACAGCGTATCTACAAAGGACAATAAGGTTGATTCACAGAATATTGTTCAAACACATTTCCTAAATTAATGGCAAAAGACAAGTTATGTTTCTTTTGTATTGTTGGTTTTGTCACTTGATGTCTTACTTGGCATTCTCCAGCTTGTCATCTTCTGAGAGGCTGCCTGTTTTTACCAGGTCATAGCTGATGCTGCCAGGCTGGATGGCATCGATCAGGTCCACCACTGCCAAACTGCTACTGATCTCCTTGTCCTGATAACCACAGGATATAAACATTTACAACATAACACACGCTTTTCTAATTGGATTTATACAATTCAAAAAACTAAATGCTATTTGATTTATAAGACACTTTAAGACCGACTGTATTGACAATTCATTACAATGTTAAACTGTCACCAATATATTGAAATTGATAAATCTATCTTCAATATTAAATTATTAAACGTTAAATTGGATCTGCATCCAATTATTTATCATCTCAGATGGTGAAATCATATATTGGTATCATTTTAATCTATAGTTACAAGCCTTTTCACATGCCATCACAGCAGCGTAATCAGAAGGTAGTAGGAAGCCCGGCTAACCTTGAAGCTTGAAATCTTGGTTGCTTTCCCAGCCTCGGACAGCATTTTATTGACCCAGTTTACAATAATGTCATCATTTGCCTTCTGTCCATCACCCAAATCCTCCAGTACATTCAGCGTGTATCTGAAACAGTTGAGAAGAGTTGATATGCATATGCAGTGAACAGCCCAGTTAGTTTTCACTTTAAAATACACTTTATCCATTCGTACAGTTGCAATGATTCGTCAAGGTCAGCGATGATGTTAACGATGTGAATGTGAAAGCCTCTACCCCGCATGTTACGTTGTGCGCCAACAGGTCGGATTTCACAAGAAATCTGCTGAATTGCACAAAACAGAAGAGGGCGGCACTGTTCTTCCAGCGCAAACGGAGCTAAAGCAAGTTTCTCACAATGACAGATGGTGGAATGAATCAAAGGGGTGATGGGAGCAAAAAAAAAATGCTCTTCAGTAAAGCCATTAAAAAAGAAACGCATGTGGAGCGACGCCTAGGAGGGGGAGGGGGGACAAGTAGTAACATCCTCTTTGTGACAGGAAGCAACAGGGTTTATGGGAAATGTGGTCTTAATTTTGAATACTAACACAATTAATTTGACACTGATATATTGGCATTTTAAAATGCTACACGTGGAACATTTAACTGAAAACAAAATATTTGTTAGTTTCAGCCCGATTCATTTGTAAATCAGTTCAGTCTTGTAAATGTCTGAACTGCTTTAAGATAAATTCCTGAGTCCACAGGTCCTAGACAAAGACCTTTGGGGAAAACCTCATTCTGTCATCTCTTCATTCATTCATTCATTTTATTCCATTTTGAAGTTAAACTGAAGTAGTGGCGTTTTACCTTCTCATGAGCTGCCACACCAGGGCTAGAGTCAGGGTGGCGTTGCCATCGTTCAGGTCCTGCCCGCCGATGCCAACAAGGGAGAACTTGGCCATGTTTTTGCCCAATTCTACTGCATAGTTACAATTCTCCAACTAGGGGCACAAAATAAAATATGTGGTCAAGGACAGTCAAATAGGTGTTGTTTTTTTTGTTGCTTTACAGGAGGGGGAATTAAAAGAAAGATCTTATGTGACAATGCTTCACCTTTTTCATGTTGGTTCCAATCTTGGGGTAAGGTGGCTTGTTGACCTTGCTGGTCCAGTCAACAGGTACTTTAATTTTCTCATAAAGTTGAAGGATGACCATGGCATCCTGTAGGTCTCTAGAGGACAAGACCAAAAATGCTGTATTTTATCATCACTAACATCAAATAAATATAAAATCACACCTATTGTAAAAATAGTGTGGAAATATATACATTATGAAGCATGTTGCCAAAAGAAAATTGGGACCTAGCGCTTCATGTGTGCTGCATACCCATAAAGATGATTCACGTGTGGGTTTACTCCCAGAGAATTCATCCAGTTTCGGAATGTTCTCTCTTCTCGTGTCTCACCTAGAAATCAAAGTGGTATAGCACAAGTCAGTACAAGTTAATGGCCCAATCTGGGAGCTGAGCACAGTGCCGACTCTGCCTCCTACCGCTCTCTAGACCCACCTTCCAGCAGTCCCCAGTCAATGTCCTCGTTCTCAGGCTTGGTTAGAGATGGATATTTGTTAAAGAGATTTGCCACAAAGGCAAGGTTGAGTTTGGGGTTTCCGCTGATGACGTCGGCTGGGGTGACAAACTGACGACAGCCCAGCCTGTCCGCCTGCTGTAGCATAGCCTCTGCCCTCTTCATGTCATCTTTCTCCTGAAGAACACACAGATCACAGGTTCGGCTATTAAGTGGTAAAGACATTGATTGTCAACGTTCATGGTAGTTGTGTTTTTGTTGTGTTTGTTGTGTACAGAAGCACTTACACTGAAGCCTGCCATGCTAATGTCTATGCGTGGCTTGTCTTCCTCTGTGCCTTTTGGGGAGATTTGGTTCAGGAGGTGGAAATATGCCTTGGAGTCCTGGAAAAAAAAAAGAGAATCAAACAAATAAAGAAATAAATAGACAAACGGTTACATTCCTACCACTGAATGAACAAAAAACTGAGTTAACATAAGTGATGGGCTTCGTCCATCAGCAAGGATGTCCTAATCTGAAAACTGATTTCATGGCTGCATTTTATTGCATCTCTGTGTGTATCTTTTCTTAAGTTGATAGACCTTTCAATCTGGTGGTACTTCATGGTGGTACTTCATACACTTAAAGATACACTTTAATGGTGGTCTGTGGCTATTCTACAAAACAAAGTAGAATCCACACACTGAAAGCTCAACTCAACTTAACTCAAGCTCCAAATGTATTAACACCTAGACAGGTGATGTTTCCAGTGCAGGACTTCCATGTTTTGTATTGTGTCCAGCACCAGTTTAATATCAGGATGTATGTGCTTTTTACTCTGCTTGTTGTTTGGGTATTGACAATAGTTTCATACTATAATCATACATAATATTTGTCACCAAGTGTGTATTACCGTATTGATATTTGATTTTTTTCATCAACACTACATTTGTCTTTGTAGTGTATGAAGAAAGACTGTGCCACTAGAAACTCCATTTGAACTGGTTTTTACAATTTACAATTTCTTTTAACTTGCAATTTCTTATATGTAGAACTTAAACAAGACTAGAAGTGCTAGTTGCTGTCGGACCCTGGACTAGTAGCTTGAAGATGACTAGTGGTGTCAATTTATTGGCACGTTTATTTTGAGTATGATTACTTTCTTGTTTAGTGAAATGGGCAAAAGTGAACTTTATAAATAGCCTACTTCTATAAATACAAAAACTACAAAAATAAAATCCATGCCATATCTCAAAAGCTTGAAGTCAAGTTTTGACAGGTTGAAACTAGTTTTGAAAGTTTGAGGCTCAGTTCTGAATCTTTGAAGGAATTAATTTGTACTCGTAGTTGAGGTTCCTTGCTTGTAAGAAAATGTCAAAAAAATGTAATGAAAATCTTAATGCGAGTATATTGGTATACTGTGGGGCCAGCTGCTCATTTATAATGCTCATCAGTCAAAGGCACACCAACAAATATGGCTGCCGCAATGCGAGCTCAACAACGACCATCTCAAAACAGACGCATGCGTGCGCGCGCACGCGCGCACACACACACACACACACACACACACACACACACAAAATACTATAACACCACCACTCCCTTCTTTGATCTTATGTAGTTGGAATCCAAAACAATCCAAGTCTGTCACAGTGATGCAAAACTTTTATCCCTATAGACTAGTTCAATGATTATTTTTTTATTGATTAATTAATAGATGCATTAAAACAATCTATAAAGTGATTAAATCCACATTTAAATGATTTCATAATTCTGTCTAAGTGATGAATTACTGAATTAATAAATCAATTTGTAAAAGCACTTAAAAAGGCATTTATTTTACTTTGTCATTCCATTTACGAAAGTGTTTTCCTATTCATTTTCCATGTAACAATTAATTTGTCTACTGCTTTAAAATTTACACTGTCTGCTTGGGCCACACTTTATTTTTAGACAACATGCAGCAAAAAAAATAATACAGATTCCAACCCACAGAGAATTAACAGGAGCTCTTATTGGCCAGCTGACACACCCTGTCTGCAGTCAGCAACAGCATGTTGCTAACAGTAGCTAGCAGCACAACTTTACCTTGGTCTGGCAGACCAGATGGAGGACAGGGTACTTTTTATCTATGTGCACATAATAGACCAATAGCTTATACACATGCAATATTATTAGTTCAGTAAAAACAGTTGTGTCAATGCAGTCATAGAACCAGTTACCGAAGAAGTGGAAGGGAATAATTGAGCATTAAATACATAAAAAAAATAAATAAATAAATAAAAACTTTTTAGATTCCCCTTTGTAAAGTTAGTAAAACATCTAGCCACAAGCCACAAAAGAGCTACTTACTACTGGCTAACACTTCCAGCAGGGACAAAGTTGTATTTTTTTTTCTTAAACTTTGGAGTGGTTTTCATAACAGCAGCTGGTAGATACATATACTTGGTGCACGGATTGCTTTGATTATTCAATATGGATCGATAAAGACTCTTTATTTCTTATTCCATTGACAAGAAAACATGAAAACATGTCCATGACAATAAATAGCAAGCAGGCCAACCTTGATGTCAGAGCTGAAGTTATTGATCTTCTGCCAGCCAGCGTTCTCCAAGTGGAAGTTAGCCCAGCGCAAAAGCAGTTCTTCGGGGGACAGTTTCATCAGGTCCTCCAAGGTTTCTCCATCTCTCAGCAAGGCTGCCAGTGCTGGGGAGGAGAGTATTAATGATCAGCTACACCAGTTCAAAAGCTACTTGACAACAGACCAGAGAGTCCTACAGGAAAGGAAAAAGGAAACTTGTTAACATAATGTTATCTCATGGACATCGTAACTATACCCCGCACCTTCATTCCTGCTGAGCTCTATGTCAGCAAACAGACCAATCTTGATGATCTGCCAGAGCAGGCCCAACACTAGATGGGGCTTTCCTTCTCTCAGGTCTAGAGCCCCAATGTTCACGACATGGCAGCCAATAGCAGAGGCAGAGTTCAGGGCCAGGTTCAGATTCTCCTGTAAGATACAAGCATCAGCTGGTGGAAGACTCACAGAAGTAAGGAACACAAGAAGCCCTCTCATATATTCATTGTCACTGACCTGTACTGTGAACGGTGTCAGCTTTTTCTTGTTTATGGTCCTCTCATCAATCGTGTCTGGCACTGACAGGTTGATCATTTTGCTGTGCAACGGCAGAAAAAAAAAAACAATTACCAGAGGCATCTAATGCTGCTTTTACATTGTGGTGGCATGGGATAGATGATCGCAAGCCAGATGTTCATTGTTTTCAGGAGGAGAATGACGGTAAACTCTACCAATTCTGGCAGAAAGAGCTGCCTGCAAACCGAAATTGGTGACAAAAATGAAATATTTCCTACATTTGCCTCCTACCATGGTGATAAAAATAAGCCAAATGTTGAAGGATCTGGCAAAATGGATGCAAGCATATTGTGAAAGAAAATACTATGTACCTGTGTTATCTTTGTAATACTATATATATCCATGTGTTGGAATGCTGAATAGCCTTGTGAAGAAATACTGCGTAAGCTGCGTATTGCTTCTTTTATCACTTTGCTTTGCTCTTCAATCATTAAGTTTCAAGGTCCCTTTTGACATCAGTGTACTCCTAGTTCTTCCTGATCGCTATCAGGTAGCTGGGTATCCTTGAACTGGCTGGTCTGTCTGAAACTGTCATAGTTCCCCAAAAAGTGTGAGAGTTACAGCCGATTAGGTCATGGAGGGTTACCAAGCTGGAACCTGAGAAGCTACACCTCTTCAGGTATGTTAACCACTCTCCCTATACAGGCTGTGCACACTTAACATATTGTTGAAGACTTACATAACACTTGCTGTGTATGTATCTCTTCCCACGATCATGCTTTTTATAATAAAGACACTTGATGCAAGAGAAACTGTCTGAGAGGAGACTTTATTCAACACACATACATTGGTGCAACTGCTCTTTTTGTCTCCTCTTCCAATGAAGATAACAAATTGATTAAGCAAAAGCTTCTCTCTGATCATATTGAGGCTCAAAAAAACCTTTTCTGGGAGAAAAAGATAAGGGTAAATTTTGGTTTGGCTGAGCAATTACAATTTCCTACTTGGCTTCCTATTCATTTAAGTTGGGAATTATATGTAATAATTTCTCAATAATTTTGAAATTAAACAGTCACACAATACTATTTAACAGATCATTTGTTATTGTATAAATGCAATAACCTCTTGTTTATCAAAATCACCTTGGTAATAAGAAGGCAGTTTGCAGTTGTGGTTGACTGACATCTTGTGATGCTGACCAGTATGCCCACAATGTGAACGCAGCGTAAGTGTTAAGAGATGCAGGTATCTGATATTTACACAGCTCCCGTCAGAGGGGTAGCTAGGTGAGGAAAGTAGTCGTGTTGTCGGCTTGAGGAGCAAACAGGAAGACTCACCAGAGTACTACACCATCTCCAACAGCCTTGAAGAGAGAGTCTGCAGTGGGGTCCATGGGCAGGACGTGCTTGCAGTCAGGGTCATTTTCCAGAGCAGAATTGATCCAGTTCACAAACGCAAATCGCTCCTCCTCTGTAAGGGGGAACAACATAAAAAGAACAATATAATATCACATTGTCATTTATAATGCCTAATTTAGGGCAACTTCAATAGGTCATATTGTCCATTATGGTTTCTCTACAGTGGAACTGTTGTGATAAATGGAGCATCTGTCCCAACTGTACAAGGTACAAGGTCTACTACTTCTTGCACAGAATTAATTAACTAAACAAACAACATGGTTGGAGAGTGTAAAGAGATGGTCTCCTCCATCTCCAGGTTCTTTGTGCAGCTTACCAGAGAAGGAGTGTTGCGTGCCTTCGCTTGACAGCTCAGACGTCCCCCCGATGGCCAGGATCCCTTCTTTTCGGTTGATGGCCTTACGGAAGCTTTTAGCAATGTCAGTGTTCTTCAGCTCCTGAAAGATCTGTAAAAAAGAATGGCAAATAGTAATCAGGGACCAAATACTACAATGCTACAGATGCTCATTGGTTTGGATTTTTTAATTTTAATTGAGGCATGTTTTAAAGACAGACAGGTGAGAGAGAGGGGGTAACATGCAGTCACACCTCTACTGAAGGTGAAAACATCATAAAGTTGTAGCACTGAAGTGACTAATAAACTTCTTAAACTAACTACATGGATTTAAGACCATAATCTATTGACTGGCAATTGTATTCTTGTGTGGGTGGCCAGTTCTTGAATAAGCAATGTAATAAAGCAATACTGTAATGACACTGTACAATCTCTGCAAATGTCTTTTATTCAATGACCAATGAAGTGGCACTTAAACTGTAATGTTGTATTTGGTAAATTGACTTATTCAGTGTCCTGACATTCCCTTTATTATTATTATTATTATTATTATATATCGTGGCAGCTGCCTCTCAATATTTGCTTCGAGTGTTTTTCCAGTGTCAGCATTGCATAAAAGGTTTGACTGGGAAATTCAGAAAAATTTTACATTGAAAGCATTGACAGAATCCTCCATTTTATGTGCACTTTTTGCTGATCTGCAATCCATTGAGAAATCACACAGAATTTCAATTATTTCATTATGATTCTGGTAAATCAATTAGTTATACTAGCTATTAAGTGATTATTAGCATTATCGTGGGCATATTTATTTAACCGATTGTTCAGTTAGAGTTCCCCTCAGGTACTGCTCCTCTCTCTCACTCACTGTTCCACACACAGCCTGTTAATGTTAATCATCGATTGTTCCAAGATCAGGTATGTATAAAATCCATAGACCTTCTGTGTAAAAGCCTCAATCATCTCCTCTCATTTTAGTGCTGTTTGCATCTCTTGTTGTGTTTGAACTTAACCAGTTAACTGTCATGACAACCAAGGTCACTAGGCAGACAGTGGTGTCACCGGAATGTCTCTTCACCAGGATGGAAATACAAGACTGACCTGCCATTAGGAGGGCCTAGAAAACATGTTGGGGGGGGAAAAAACAGGTAGTTATTATTTTAAAATATTGATAATGACGTTGAAATTAGTTAAATGACTATTAACCAAATTTCTCAAATATTTTCCACCATATTATAAAAATGCTTTAAGTCTAATTTTTATTTTTCATTTAATTAAAAATAAACAAATAAAGTATTTTACCTTTACATTTCATTCAGCGTTTTAAGCTTATGATTGGATAGAAAACAAAAAGAAAAAAATTATTAATCATTTTTTTTCCCCCCCTTCTCCTAAGATGAGGTATTGGCCTTCAAAAATTGGTCGACCTATGCTGTGTTGTGCACTTAGGTTTACTGTAGTGACTTCCACTAAGACTGGGCATTCCCTAGCCACCTAATGTTACAGGGTTGAGTGTTAGTGCCAGTATGTCAGTGAAGTTATCAAGTGAGCACCTCCCATCACAGATTTTTGTTGAATTAGGTCCACGACACAACCAGAAGGTTCAACAGTGAGTTTTGGCATCCCAGAACCATCTACTTGACACCCACTCAACACCTAACACAGCTATAGGTCACTACCGTAGGCTTCTCCCTGGTTCCCAACATCACCCCATCATTTCTAAGCTTGCAATTGATCTCAACAACAACAGGCTAATGGGTACACATACAAAAGGGTGGTATGAGTTCATATGTAGTTTAACTTTAGTGCACAAAGTGTGAGTTGTTTCATACAAAGCTGCTTTGACAATGTATATTCTATTTTAATGGGCCCGATACTTCCTGAAGCTGAAATTATCTTTGCTCCATCAGCCCTACAGACCTTGGCATAGTGTTAGACCACAATGAGCTATTCAGCCTGGAATTGAGTGACTTGCTTAAAGGATAATTCCAGTATTTTTAAACCTTGGCCCCATTTTTACATATTTTGGGGTCTAAATGACTAATAGGCACAAAAAGTTTTGGAATTGGTCCAGTAGATCGCCTCAGCCGGCAGCCGCGAAACAGGCTGCAATAGCTGCAACGTAATGGCTGCAACGTAATCCGATCAAAGTACGTCCACTATAAGTGCTTGTTTTTGCCACTGACAGGCTCAGATTGTTATTGGAAGTGTCTGACAACATTATGGAAAGGATCCCTACAGAGAAAGACCTTTGTTTAACCAAAAACAGAAATCTCGCTCAAGGAGAAGTCTCGCTCTGAAATCTCATGAGAGGTGAGTTGTTGCAGGCTCAAATAAATAGGGACGGCCATCGAATTCAAATGCCTCATCTACATTGTCAAAATCAGCTAAATGTTCAGCCATGACTTTGGAAATAAATTCTTGCTAGCAGTTCCTCTATGTAAACTCCAAACTCCTCTCTCTAAATCTGACTCACGTTTCCACCGTCCTCTTCCTGCATTACGTTGCAGCCATTGCAGCCTGTTTCATGGCTGCCGGCTGAGGCGATCTACTGGACCAATTCCAAAACTTGTTGTACCTATTAGTCATTTAGACCCCAAAATATGTTAAAATAGGGCCCAGGTTTAAAAATACCTGAATTATCCTTTAAATAGCACACCACACACTACCACAGACAAACACAAGGTCACTGGGTGTGAGCCTACATTTATTGTGCCATCTAGGGGTATCTAGTAATAAAATCATGACCACACACAGAAGATAAGGATTTCCTTTCAATTCTGCAAGTATAGCCACATGCACACATTTGTTGCTTATTTTCACCTGCACGGGTACTGAGGAAGATATTTGTTACAACACATTCACATTTAACCTGGGATGTAATCAGCTAAATATGAACATCATCTCTGCGACTAACCAAAGAAAGAATCAAGTGTACCCTTTTTTTAAAAACCCATTTCAAACCTAAATAAGAAAAACAGTTGAATCCTGAAAAGCTCCTCTCATCATAAAACTATGAGAAATGCCTAAAATAGATATGAGCCCATTACACTCCCTCCAAGCTCACGACCGAAACATCTCTTGGGCAAAGTTAACCTCCACTTTTATGTAGTAAGCCTAGTAGTAAGGTTAGTGTTTTACCTGAAGATCCTTCAGGTAAAATAGTATATTCCATTACAGGTTTGACCGATGCAAGTCCGCTTGCATCGTTCTGAACTCCAGGGTTCATACAACTTTTCAAGGGTTAAATTCAACCACCTCTAACTACGTTTTACCAAACACAACACAGTTTTAATAAAGCACCGTCCAATTCAATCTCTTTTCACTTCTAGCTGTTTTCATAGTTGGGGGTAGGCTACTTTTGCAAATAAACTACTTTTGCAGGAACACATTTTTACAATCATTCATTCCATCACTGTGAGACAGTAAGGTATGAATAGAAATGTGGTTGCGGTCATCTTTGGTGGCTGAGCAGGCTAAGACTCATACCATGATACTGTGCATTTGAATTCTCAAGGAAAGAAAAAAAAAAAAACACAGCTGGGTTTTTTTTTTTCCAACCTTCCTGTAGGGGTACTAAGCATTTTGAATCCAACTGCAGGTCTATACCAGAGGCTGCCTCTGTAAATTACTGCTCTCTCATCACTGGTGAAACAAAATACTGGAACTCACACCACTTTGCTGACCTCATTTCCTCATTCCCTGAGTGTGTATGTGTGTGTGTGTAGGTGGGTGGGTGGGGGTTCAACTCTATTGTGCATGTAGCGAACACTTTGCTGATAAAAGCTGCTTTGTAGTGTAGTGGTCCCACCTTGGAGCCAGTGGTGCTTTAGACAGAAAAAAAAACGACTCACAGCAAGAAAACCTCAGACCAATAGGTGAAAACTTGTCATACTTGCTGTGTCGGTGCCAACTCCTAGAGAATGATGGCACAAACTGTTTTGAAGTCCTGTTAACGTACCAACACAAACTCGTCGAAGCTGATCTTATTATCCTTGTTGCGATCAAGTTTCTGGATGATCTCTCGGACCCTGTATCCGGGCAGGGGAACGTTGGCTACTTTGAGGAGCTCATGGAGTTCATAGTCACAAATAAAGCCATTGCTGTCAAGATCTATGGAAACAGAATAAAGAGCATCAGACACCAGGAGATATTGTACAATTGAGTCAAGCGGGAAACAGAAGTTTTTCAATAAAAAAATCTTAGGGTATCCCACAGAGAAATGATGTTGCTATGGTGGAAAAGTCCTAGGATGGAAATATATGATCAACACAAATTACATGCTTTTTTTCTGCTGTCTAATAAAGACAGTAGACAAGCCCTCATACATCTACCTCTACCAAAATTCAGGCAAGAAAACCCCTCGAGAGAGAGAAAGTTCAGGCATTTGAGATATAAACAATAAGAAAAGCATGTAATCTTGACTTGTTTGTTTTTCGTTTTAATCTGTTCATGATAGCCTCATAAAAATTTAGAAATGTGGAGGAGAAGACAGGTAGAGTGCAGAGATGTTTTGCCATCAGATATGGACTGGCGTTATTGTGATATTGACTTTTACTCACCGACTTTCCCAAAGGCCTCTCTCAGTTCTTCCAGCTCTTCTTTTGCAATCTTTCCTGCCATTTTTCTGTGATTGACCTCAGGTGGTCAGTCAGAGAAAGGTGGGACTGTAGAGAGAGAGAAACAGCACCAAGTCATCAATGGGGTCTTAAGAGGACAGTAGCGAGGATGCAGAGGAATCCCATCCTCACCGGCCTCCCTTGACACTCCTTTCAGCCCCAACAACTCATCCAGAATGCTGCAGCATGTCTTGTATTCAACCTCCCCATAAGTCTCCCATGCCACCAAATTTCTACGCTACTTGTATCCAGTTTGCAAGGCTGCCAAGCGATCCACACCCCCATACCGCCAGGCCATGGTCCAGCCCTAAACACCAGCCTGTGCTTTGCTCTGCCACTAAATGCCGCTTGGCTCTCCCTTCCCTGGTGATCGCTCAACACCGCCTCAACTTTTCTCCCTCCTCCCCAATGGCGGAATGACCTTCCTTCTCCAGTCGGAACAGCAGCGTCCCTCCCCATCTTCTGTCAGGGGCTTACATCTCGCTTTCCTTAGCTCGCATTTCTTTTCCAAGCACTTCTCTCTTACATTATCATGCTGTGGTCCTATCTGTTCCACAGTCTAGACTCAAGACTGAAGGGGGCTTCACCATCAAAGCCCCTCCACTGTCGAACAACCTGCCTGAGGCTAGCCAAATGAGTTCAGTCTTTCATATCACTTCTTAAATTATAAACTTGCTTTCTGTAAAAAGTCTTTGAATTCTTTGTCCTTGTTATTATATTTGTATGTAATCTCTTGTTTTATGCACTGTCTTTTTAAACTTAAACTTTGTTTTTGTACTGCTATACAAATTAAGTTTATCATTATGGTCACAGGAATATTCTCAGAGCGCTATGGCCCTGACTGGGGATGTAATGAAATGTCATGTTGCAAAATTTCTAGAGAGCGCATGGCTAGCTGAGTTTTAGCTTGGGTCATCACACTTCCTGTGAGCCCAGCTGAACTCACAACTGAGACAAGATGGAGTCAAATGGACTGAAACTGAGGACTCTGCATCCAGTTTTAACTCTGCTGTGTGGCAGCATTTTGGGTTTCCAATTAAGGAAGAAAACAGCAACAAAATAAAACAATTGACAAGATGAAGATTGATTGCAAGTATTGTAAGAGAGCCTTGCTTTACAGGTAACACTGGCGACACGCTGCACCATGAACAACATCACAATGAAACACTACAGTCGCTGTTATATGGTTAAATGTTGTGTTTTGAATATGGCTCCAGTTGTTTGTCTTTGCAGTACTCTTAAGAGAAAAAGGAAACCTGTAGTCACCCTGTTTATTCATTCGTTCACTTTCTTTCCCACTTATTCATATTGAGGAACACAGGAAGCTGGAGTCTATCCCAGCATGCATTGGGCAGAAGGCAGGGAGACACCCTGGAAAAGGTCGCCAGTCCATCACAGGGCTCGCCCTGTTTGCACTTTTGTTTTGCTTAACCTCAGATATAGAAAGGGATTTTGTTTTTTTGTTTTTTTTAGTTGTAATTGTCATGATTCAGATTTTGCTCAAATATCAGGATAATATTGAACTGTGGATCCAGAATCATGTATCAAACTGATCAAACTGAATGTATCGTTACATCCCTAGCCCTGACCCATGTACGGGACACTATTGGTTGCTTGTAATTTTGGTAATCTAGGAATTATTCCTGAAAATTAAGACATGGGAAGAGATGGTATCTGATATTATGTCATTTCATAATGGATACAATATTTTTATGACCTTTGTTTTTTTTCTAAACTTAAAAGAGCATAATGAGCTGGGATCATAAGTGGACACCATTTGAGACTGTCTGGGTAATGTTTTGACATTTTAGGAATAGAAAAGTGTTCTCGCCATCCAGAGAGACTCATCTAGATGGATAAAGACTTAGTTATATAGCAAGGCCACAGCCAGTGGGATTCAGTCTGTCAATTCTTTTTCTAGACAAGGGAATCATCTTATAAACTACTCTCAGGCCACCGAACCATCTCAATATCACTTAAAAAATAAGGAATTCCTCTAAGCACCTCCCTGCCATGTTGTAGTGGAGGAGGAATGCAATAGGCCGTTCAGAATGTGCTTCACTTATAACAGAGGCGAGGAGGTTGTGCTGCCTCGTTCCCTCATTCTGGTACGCCAAGGCTAAACTGGAATGATGGCATTCCTCCCTGACCGAAGCTCTCAGACAATGAACCTCAGGCTAACAAAAAAAAGGTTTAGACTGCAACTAAATAAGGAACACGACTTTTCGAAACAGAAAGTCTCCTGATATTGATTACATAGCCCTAGTTTCCACAACATAATTGTCCCTGAGAAGCTGGGCAAAGTTACATCAAAACATTCTTCAAATATTAATGAGAATAGTATAATGTGCAGTTACCAAAATGGACCAGGAGTCACAATCCATCTATGTTTTATCATTCATGATTATTAGTAAAAATATATTGAAGCCATCGTAATTAAATATAATTTACTATTGAATTGGTAGATTGGCCCAAGGGAATTTGGGAACCTAGTCTCTCTCGATCTGCAGCAGCATCACAGGCACACATTCAAGCGGACAAACAATGGACAAAAGTCGCGAAACTGTGCAACCTCTGCCATGAATGAAACTATTGATTGTATTCAGGAAAGATGATTCAACAGTAGCCATGAGGGGGCCAAGACGTGACTCAGTTTCTACAATGATATTTCTACGGCCTTAAATAAAAGGCTATGATATCATCAGGTTATGAAAACAAAAACCATCTTCCCCAAACAAGGCCAATCCATTGGCATCATGTTCATACTGTTTGCAGTAACAACACCAAAAGCCAAATGCAGTAGAGAATGGATTCTAGGTAATAACAATAAGGCCACATTCATACATCTAATCCACAACAGTTCTAAAACGGAGCTACTTTTTATATTTCACTCAATGAAGAGAGAAAGCAGAATGTTTTCCCTTCTACAAAGTAATACTAAATCTGGGCAGTACAAAGTCCAAACTCCTGACTAACCGATTAGGAAAATAACGTGCAAGTGTTGCTATATTTAACTTTTCTCCAGAAGGATGTGAAATGAGGCAGCTGAAGTCTGCTACAATAAAGGCCTACAAACATTACCTCATTTGCCAACCCTTGTCACACCCTCGACAGAGAAGGAGCAAAAGAGGGGTTAAGTACACGGAGCACGGGGCACAGATGGCAACAGACAAATGTGAGGGGTATCACTGGTGGTACAGAAGAATAGAGGGTTTGTAATCACCGTCATAAACCAAGGAAATAAATCCTCTGTAACAGGAGAAAATGAGTCCTGAGTGTCAGGCTCCAAAGACAGTTGCTGTCTTTGACAGCTGGACTGCTTGCTTAGTGAGCACAGAAAAATTCCTGCACTGTTCAACTAAACGTAATAACAACCTCTCAAATGTATCCCACAGTTGCCCAGAAGCACAACGGTACCTCTGATAGAGTTCAAATACATGATTGAAATGTCAATACAAGGCATTTCTTGGCTGCAGTACCAGAGCACAACACATCAGAATGATGCCGTCATGCTTTTCACTTATGATTGGACTAAACTAAAGTAAACTAAAAGTTTCCCAAAATCACAATATCTTGCGGTTCAAATTGAATTCAGCTTACCTGATTAGAAGGGACTGGCCAACAAAACGGCCAACATGAATAAAGCTCAATAGGGACGCTGTGATATGAAGTGAAAACAACAAATGCAAGTCCCACATATACAAGCATTTCTTTCCAAGTACCAGATTTAATTGCCAAGCCAAAAACAGCACATCAACACCATTTACAATTGCCTTTGATGGATCTTTCAGCCAATTCAAAGTGGAGGGCTGTTCCCAGATGGCAGAGGAAAATGTGTAGAGGCAACACACCCTGCCCTGCCAGTGTTTCATCCACACAGCTACATGGGAAATGTGAAGCACACAAATAGATTGGGCACCCTTCCCAAGTGTGGTGAAGTTCATGTGCACACACCCAACATAGTCTGCAAGAACATTGACATTTTCAGCCCTGTCACAATCACATGCAGATGTGAAGAACTGGTTTACAAAGACTGTACACACACACACACACACACACACACAACACAAGCCCTTTATTTCCCTTTCAGGCTGTGTCGGTCAGATAAGCACAACCGTGCTGACAGGTAAGGAAGAGGCGACGACAACAAGCAAGCAACAAGCAACTCAAAACACATCCCTTAGAGCTGTGAGCAGAACAACCTGGGTTGGCTTCAGGGTTATTATTAAAGCATTCAAAGCCAGGCTATATATGGTGGCTCGTCTTGAAAATATTCAAATTAAAATGAGCGCCAGAGGATTCCTTGACAGTCAACAGCTAATCTTTATGGCACAATCAAATAACATGCTCTCTGAAATGAACTAGTCTGCACAAACTGTGTGAGGGATGCAGCTTGTCACATAGTCACGTGAAAGCAAAGGTGTTAACACAGGAATTCTTGATACCCATTACAGAGGAATGTCATTTGACAGGTTACTGAGGTCCTGCGAAAACAGTTTGGTTAGTTCGTTTCAGCTACAAGTAAGCAACCACACCTACAAGATTCTGAGCGTTTGCCATGACTCAATACTCTGGCAACAGGAGCATTTTAAAGCATGACCCTATACATGCTGCATACTCTGAGGGCACAGTTGTAAGGCACAGTAGGGTGGCATGGTGTGTGGGAAGACCATCCTTCAACAAGAGAACCAGGGTTCTCTGCTGAAGTGCCCTTGAACAAGACACTGAATCCCTACCTGGTCCAGGGCACTGTCCTGCATCTGACTCTGCACCTGGCCTCCCAGGGGAGCGGGGCAAATGTAAAAACAATTTCTTTACGGGGATCGATGAAATATCACATCATCATTAGTGGAAGTACAGTAAAATACAGCACAACATAACCCCTGTACTTTCCACTCAAACTTATTCTCCTCAGAGTGATAAATAAATATTATTTGAAAAGCACTTTTCAAAACATAGTTACAAAGTACTTTACAGACAATGACACAAACATAAGTGAGAGCTATTCAGATAAATGCAGCGAGAAATGAATTGCAAACAGGGTTACGGAAGAATAAAACACGCAAATACAACAAGAACAAAATATGTGAGAACAAATTACATGGATGACCTGCCTGTAAATAGCTTGAACACTTTCTCTGTATTGAGAAACAACTGAAGGCACCTGTTTAAAATCCAGCCAGAACGGAAAGTGGGGTAACCTGTTCATTCTGACAGGTGTGTGCAAGGCTGGGAACAAACGTTAAACACACTCCTTCTTGACTGACTGGTTCCTCATCACAGATATAATACCAGAGATTTAATGTCCACATCTAAAACACCCGGAGACTCCCACATGGTTTTGGAGCATGAGCAAGGCAAATCTCCAAACTCACAGGTTACTTACTTGATCGTCCGTGCACAAATGAACACATACCACATATGCAAATACATAAGCAACTATGGCAATGTGCACACACCCATCATGTTAATGACAAGCACAGTTACAATGAATTTGAGTATTTCTCTTTCCCACTAGCAATGTGCAAATAACACTTTTTTCACTGCTGATACCAAGAACACAACTTTGAATGTGTCCTGATACTGAATCTACTACAGACTCACTTAAGTGTCAAACAACTAAACAGCTGTTAAACCATTTGTGTGGAAACACTGCACCTCCACACCCACCAAACATAGCACCTATAACACGAGCAAAACTAAAAGAGAGCTAGCAAGAGCCTAGTGAACAATGTTATCAGGAATCAGCAGTAGTGAGGGAAGGAACGGGACTAGGGGTGAGCGACTGTATGGATCACGCACGTATCACACCTCACATCCCAAATCATAATATTCAGCAAGTTACAATGTGAATATCGTGCAGCCCTGTTGTTCAACCCCTTTCAGTGATGGCAAATATTCCATTGTGGTCCTAGATGCAATTGTCCAGTTGCCCAGATGGCTTTGTGGGGGAAATCTGGTAAATCACCCAGAGTAGTAAGCTAGTTTACACAGGCTACTGGTTTAGACAGGCACGAAGTGGCTCAAAGTAGCTAAAAGGGCTATTTATTAAAATCATCACAAAGCATTACGACACAATATTAAATTAAATAAAGACCAGAGAAAAAAAATTATACCAAAACGCTGGATGTTGAGTTACAAACGTCACACTTGAGCGGGTGCGCTCCTTTTTAATATCACCATGACACGGAGAGGGAGGAGCATGTCTACTTAAAAGAGGATAAAATATTTAATAACAAACTGTAAACAAGAAAACGCGGCAGATCTGTCATTAAGATCGTAAGAGTCCTTACTTAACTGTGTCCTTAATGACAGAGTAAGGAGGCAACAGCTCGGAGGTTATACACATACACCCAGCATGACAGATGACTCGGCTCACCGGGTTAACCTATCCATTTTATGTTTGCATTGTGGACTGGCATCACCAGTTATTTCCCCGCTGCGTATTGCTCAGATATACGCCTCATAATGTACCGGGACGATTTTTAAAGGGAGTCCAAGCTCCACCTATGCGGCTGCCTCCGGTGTGCGCTGGTGAAATAAAGGAGCGGACCCAGTTTTGTCTCCCTTATTCCTCGCTTTTGGAGGGACTTAATGTTCACAATTGATTGACATTTCCTCAGATCACAGAGAAAACATATACCTCCTGATAAAATAATTTCCCCAAGACATTACATTTAGTAGCCAGTCATTATGGGTGTTAGGTCTTTGCTTGGAACTTAACTTGGCCGGCCACAAATTACAAGACTGAGAGTTCTTTATTTCAATATTTCTACGTGCTACCTAGCGCCGCGAGCAGAGGAGATGAATGGGCTACAGTGAAGGTGTAGCTAAAGCTAGCCGGCTAGCAACAGACATGCAAGTTTTATAGGCAGGAAACTATTCCTGATTACCCTAGGAACCTATCTGTTTAAGCAGAAAATAGCAGTTATAACAGAGAGGACACATTAGAACACGGAGGCTATAGTAATAAATATTAGTGAAACGAACTCTAACTGTCTTTCGCTAGTTCTTAGTGTAGAAGTTGGCAGGAAATTGCTACTCACTTTCGGTGCGCCTGAAATTCCAGACAGCGTCCAGTCTGGAGTAGTCCTGCCTCCTCCACGTAGAGACAAAGTAGACGGCGGATGGAATGTTTGCTCCGCCCCGCCAATGACGTCACCGCCAGACAGGGATATTACGTTGAACGGTTGAACACATTCCATGCCGACCTGCGCCAGAGATTGTCTATTTTCGAGAAGCTGTATCACTCAATAGTTTAAAGAATAAGGCACCGTCCACATGAGCGATTGTGATACGTCAATAAACGGACAATTGCCGATGTATTTCAATGAGACCTACGCGTTGACGCATGACCTGGTCTTACGGAGTGCAGTCCGTCAAAAATGTTTAACTAGTTGAACTTTTGACAGAGCGGAAGTAAAAGTCATCCACTAACCGCCTTATCAGCCAGTGAGACTCCCTCAAAAGGTTTTGAGAAAACGCCCACAGCAATGCAACCTAGGTGGTTTCATTGCATACTTGAATTTGATGGTGCCAAATGTCCCAAGTGAACGCCGCCGAACAACCACGTTCCGGTCTGCAAAGGTGGCCATTAGCCGTCACCTATGTGCTCTCCTGCTGCAGTTTTGCTTCATGTAGTGATGGTATGGCTTTTACCATAGCACCCAATCGAGCACAGACCTGAGACTATGACTATGTTCACACTGCAAGCCTTGGTGCTCAATTCCAATTTTTTTGTTCAGATCAATTTTGTTTTGTCTGAGTATTCACATTCATTTGTGAAAGTGACCCGTATCTGAACATATCTGAGCAGTTTGAACGGACCTCCATCCTGAAATGACCTGCAAATGCAAATGAACAACAAAAGATGTCACGTCTGGACAATCTGTCACAGACGCCATCAAAATTATGGTCCTTCCCTAATCCTAAAGAAGATTTGCTGTGTGAGAATCCATCAGTTGATTTAAGTCAGGATGTGAAGGCGAAAAAAGGCCAAAGGCTTTTGCTTTCTTGCTATCAGTCCCACTTCTGTGCAGAGACACGTGTGGGAAAGGAGCCAGCAGTTGTTTGAACAGAGGCATCTCCCAAAATACAAATTAAATTTGTGACCTTGCTGGCATTTCACTGGCTGCTTGAGTCATGGTCCGCCATGTCAAATAGATGCAGTTTTGGCGACAGTGGTCTGTCCCATGGAGAATGACGATAAAACCACATGAATTCCGATCTGACAGTTCAGACTGCAGTCACATGGCCACGGATCACATATGTATCAGATTTGGATCGCATATGAGTGTGGTCCAAATCAGAAATTAAAAGATCTGAATCACATAGGAGGGAAAAAATTTAATTGAATCGGGACACTGTCAGCTGTAGTGTGAACATAGCCAAAATTGTTTTTCTCAAAAATTACTGCTTTGGCTAAGTCAGCACAGAAGAGACTCTGATCCGCTATTCTTGGCCATGAAGTTTGTGGTACCTGGAAGAAGGAACAGAGTGAGAGCTCTTTTTTTACCTAACCTATCAGAATGTGTCTGCCACCACTTCCTTCAAAACAGTGCACCAAATTGGGTACACAGTGATCTGGTGGTATAGTAAAATGTGGCTAAAGTCAAACCAGCTGGCAATCAAGTTATTTAGAAATCACCAACAGAAAAAAATTGGGATATTTTCACTTTCGTATTAATTTATCTTCTATTATGTTGAGTAAACCATATTGTCTTTTCCCTGATGGGACTTACAGTGTGTGTGGTACTTAATGTTGTTTACAATAACCTGACCATACTTTATTATTATATTATTTTGTAATAATATTATAAATATTATATATGCTGGTATAGGCTCCAGCCCCCCATGACCCTGAATTGGAATAAGCAGGTTAATTAAGAAAATTAATGAATTAAATTGAATGTCAATGCTGAGAAGTAAACACATGAGTACAAAGTAGACAGCGAGTTGTAATAATTACATGAGCTGTAAAATGTGGATTAAAAAATGTATTTCATAAATTAACAAAGTGAGTAAACAGAGTTTAGCTGTGTTTACACTGTATTTCTGGCCATGTACCAAAACCTTGCTGTCATCAATATGATGACTGAATCAATGAATGTTTCAGTTTCAAGTTTCAGTTGTAGTTGGCCTAACAACACCTGACCTGCTTTCAAGAAAGCGGCAAAGAAAGTAATCACAGTTTGTATTATGGCTTCCGAAAAATTGTATAAATTCAAAACAACACAGTTAAATAAAGTAACGCTATCTGGCTCCAGCTGCTGGACAATGAACTCACGCTGACCGTAATTTCACCTGTTCTGCATTAAGATATGGGGAAAAAATCAAAATCACTAAAATGTAACTTGTTACAAATAACAAGTATTCAACAAACCTACATCACTTTCAACAAATATTCTGCCATAGAACAAAATGACTGTAACATATGTGTGTGGCTTTTATAGGGTTGTTGATTAACACCAATGACTCAACGATTATTTTGCCAGGTGTTGAGATTTCAGGCTTTCTGAGCCATCTTCTGTTGTAGATCAAATGCTCCATGCTCACTGGCATTTCAAGACAAATCCTTAGTCTAATTTGACATTTCTGGCATCATTAGGCTGAAGTTTCCAAGTTTACTTTGCTTAAATAGCCTTATGCAGACAAGACTGATTCTGATTTGTCTGAGAGTCAGTTGGAGTGTCAAAGATTTGTTCCAGTATTTTTCAAAGTGATATGGAATATCATGTATCATAGCCAAAGTTGTTTTTCTCAAAAACTCCTGCTTTGGCTAAGTAAGCACAGAAGGCCATATACACTCACCGGCCACTTTATTAGGTACACCTGTTCAATTGCTTGTTTACACAAATAGCTCATCAGCCAATCACATGGCCGCAACTCAATGCATTTAGGCATGTAGACGTGGTCAAGACAACTTGCTGAAGTTCAAACCGAGCATCAGAATGGGGAAGAAAGGGGATTTAAGTGACTTTGAACGTGGCATGGTTGTTGGTGCCAGACGGGCTGGTCTGAGTATTTCAGAAACTGCTGATCTACTGGGATTTTCACGCACAACCATCTCTAGGGTTTACAGAGAATGGTCCGAAAAAGAGAAAATATCCAGTGAGCGGCAGTTGTGTGGACGAAAATGCCTTGTTGATGTCAGAGGTCAGAGGAGAATGGGCAGACTGGTTGGAGATGATAGAAAGGCAACAGTAACTCAAATAACCACTCGTTACAACCAAGGTATGCAGAATACCATCTCTGAACACACAACACGTCGAACCTTGAAGCAGATGGGCTA
>OOFE01028861.1:0-10136 GCA_900323365.1 Monocentris japonica
AAAAAAAAAAAAAAATAAAAAAAAAACACTCAGGCTTAACTATCCCCCTAAAACACCAACTGAGATGCAGTGAGGTTGAATGAAGAGAAAGAAAGAGAGGCTGTAGAGGCAAACCAATACCATTGAGTTACGTTATCAAGAAGTGAACACCTTTTATTAATATTGACCATTTTAGCCTCTCCTCTTTACAAATGTATTTATGTTGGGGTGGGCGCAGAATTGAATTTTTAAGACACATAATGTGTCTAAGCACAAACTGTATTCCCATCCAATTTGGTAATATTTGGTTCTTGGTATCAGTGAGCTTTATCACAATACCAAGCAGTGTACCACTTGGATAAACAAAGTAGAGGATTTTTCCTGCATTGGGGAATTTTTGGCAGCCTTTTCTTTTAGTGCCATCGTGAAAAAACAAGGCACTGAAAAATATGGAAAAAAAAAAAAGAAGAACCCATCACTTTCAATTGTTCGACTTTTGCAGCAAATTGGCCATCCGACCAGCAGAGCGTTTATAAGACATCTCTGTAATTTGCTAAACAAAAGGAACAGCAGCAAGCTCCTCACTGGTTTATTTTCATGACTTTATTTCTCAAAATCGACTAGCAACAAATCTAGCTACTTTTTCAGACCAGGTGAAAAAAGGTTAATATATTGACTCCCAAAGCCTTTGGCAACACATTTAGGGTTTTTGGAGGTCCTGAAAAGGCTTAAAATGTCTTGGACCTACTTATATTCAAGGCCACAAAAGTCCTTGAAAACTGTTAGTCTTAAGTTAGTTTAAAAATGTTTTTAGTGCACTGTTCTTATAGTGAGAAATCAGCCCAGTCATGCAGACCCGTTTTCTGAAAGTTTTTTTTTTGTATTTCACATTCATTTCTGTGTTGAAATTGGTTTTATATTTCATTCTAACTGGCTTTAAAAAGCCCTTTAAAAGTCTTAGATTTACCTTGATGAAACTTAAATTGGTACAGCTGATGCCACTGACATCATCTGGCCCTCACAACAGGGGTAATGTTAAAGACCTGTTTTAAGCCAGGAAAGCTCTGATCTCGGCTAGAGGCACACTATAGTCAGGCCAAGACATCAATCAGCTCTTCGCCTAGTACTAGGACCCTTTCTGTCTGGTAATCATGTCTAAACTAAATGTTTCTGAACCTAAATATTTTAGGTTTGGGCATAGAACACATTCACACCAGAGAGGCACTGTTGATGCAACCGCTTGCAATTGCGACAATTATCTCTGTCTAGACACTGGCATGACAGCAAGAGCAAAATAAAACAAAGTACGGCTCTGTTAAATCGATCATTACCATTGTTATGTTTTGTTGTGAAAGGGAAGAAATGGGAGAAGAAAAAACAAACAAGAAAAGGAAAGTCATCAAAGAGGTGGGGGTTGATCAGGGACTACCGATCCTTACTAGTCATCAGCTCAGTTCAAAATAGCCATGATCTACTTGTGGAAGGCATAATGATGTTTTTCTCATGTGCTTATGAAAATGATTTCTCGCCAGAAAGAGCACAGGGCTCAAGCTATTGAAGGGCTAAATAGTGGATAACTAGAACACACGTGGGGGAAGCAGAACAGTCCTTGATTGGCTCTGAAGTCACATGCTGCAGGCTCTTGGAAACTGCCTTGACAGCTTGTGGTGTCAGGCAGATTTGGAGCACAAAAATAACAAAATACTCTGTTTAAAAACAACCCAAATGCAAATACCCCCCAAAAAAACAACCATCCGGTACATTCAGCCTAAATCCAATTCCATAACAGTTGTTTTAAAGTAATAATTTTGACATTTACATATAAAGGAATGTCT
Source organism: Monocentris japonica (assembly GCA_900323365.1). NCBI lineage: Eukaryota > Metazoa > Chordata > Actinopteri > Trachichthyiformes > Monocentridae > Monocentris > Monocentris japonica. Next base: position 1,815 of record OOFE01028861.1, read on the forward strand.
GCTGTGCTATCACAGGCTGATATAACACAGTAGTGATTAAACCTATACCCTATAACCTATACCTCTGGCGCACAGGAAGTGATGCATTTTATGTTTCTGGCAGCAACAACAGCAGTTTGCTTGGAATAAATAGGAGAACTCGGTAGTTAAAATCTATCTTCAAATAAATATAAATATATTGGTCCATTGGAATGTATGCAGAAATGAACATCACAACTGTTTTCATCTTCAATAAAGTTCAATAAAGTACAGACAAGCAGTGTGTTGATGAAGATAGTTTTGGGCAGCATGATGGCATAGTGGTGTGAGAGACCTCCTGTCAACCGGTGGACCAAGGTTCAAGCTCCCATGTCTCATGCAAGTGCTGCAAGTGGTCTTGAGCAAGACACTGAAACCCTACCAGCTCCAAGCATCAGCCCATTGTGCCTGGCCAAGGCCAGCCAGCCTATTATGTACCCTCTTCCCATTAGAGCATGAGTTACTTGGGTTTTCTCCTCCTGGGAACATGAGTTGGTTTGGGCTGGCCTCAAAATAATATAGTTCTGCTATCACTCAAGCCTAGAAACTTTTTGATCGCATGATATACTGTAGGTTAAATCTAATACATGTATGCATTTCATTTAACACAGCCCAGGGTGCTTTTTAGTTCTGAACTTTACAAAGCTGTATCAAGCATATGTACATATATGCTTGATACATATGCACATCAAAAATTTCCCAAGAGCACCACCAAATAACGTTTTCAGCAGGGCAGATGTTCACCAACACAGGGACTCGAACCTGGGTCCTCCAATTGAAGGGCAGTCTCCCTATTCTGGTAGTCTCATTGTTTAAACATCAGACCACTCAGTATGGTGCAAACATTCATAGGGGGTGGAAATTATAGGTGAGGCCAAAGAGATTTGATACGCAAACTAGAATGACTGTGACAGTGAAAGACAGCAGAATAAAACATCCACTCATGGCTACGTTCATCCATTCATGTCTCGTTTCAAATGTTACTCAATTCAGTCCCTCATCTGTTCACTCTGTCTGATGTAGAAGTCTTTGGAAGTGCATTAGACCATGGAGGAGTCAGACAAAAACAACTCCTAAGAACTGACCTGATCCACTCACAGCACAATCTTGAAACCTGCACACATGCGCGCGTACACACACACACAAAATTGTCAATTGCCTAAAAAGTGGTGGTCATGCTTGAAAACCCATGGATTCCTTACACCCCACTGCTAAATGGAACCAACACGCAAGCCCACACACATTTCATTTAAAGGTCCGGGTCGGCTCAGTTGGTACACGGCACAGCGTGAGTCAGGGGAGTTAGAGGGCCTGACTAAGACAGAGACACACACACGCACGCACGCGCACACACACGCACACACTTTAAATTTGAAAAGGCGAAGGGATCAGGTATAAGTGAGGGAGTTAGTTAAGCAACTTTGCAAGATGAAAGTAGCTGGATTAGATGTCTGTGTGTGTGTGTGTGTGTGTGTGTGTGTGTGTGTGTGTGTGTGTGTGTGTGTGTGCATAGTTGTGTGTGTGTTTTTGTGCATCTGTGTGGGGGAACTGCTACCCAACCTAGCAGGATTCATTTCAGACAGTTCCATTCCCAGCTGACACTGAAGGAGGTCTAGCATTCTGTCGGCTCTCTCTCTCCTCCCCTACCGCTCTGTCCATTCTAATCCCTTCAGCCAATAAGGGAGACTTTAAATCAGCTACAGGTCCTACAATTTGCCATTGGACGCTGCTGGAATCACACCTGGGTCCAATTGTGTTTGAAAAACTGTCAGATATGAGAAGCATTTGTGTGAATCAATCTGCGGTGTCATATGGGCTAGGTTGGCGCCCTTGGTGTTATTAAATTGGTTCCTTTGTGCCAGACAAGTCAATCCATCACAGAAAACAGTTGGTACCAACCTGGAGGTTGTGTCTCTCCAGTCTCATCTCCAAAATGTTGTTCTGCTCCTCCAGACGCTGTCGCTCTCCCTCCAAATCCTCAATCTTCTGCCTGAAGAATGCATGCGCACACTGTAACTTCTTGGCTTATTACTATCCATCAAGTACAATGATGACCATCTTCTGAGTTGACTGAATAGGCTGATCCTTGAGGCACAGCTTTGCTCCAAGACCAGGCATGTGGGATAGAGCCAGCCTAGCCAGAGGCATGAATGTTTCATGTCCAAGTCATCAGAGTTGGTGGTGGTTTAGAACAGACTGTGTGTGTGTGTGTGTGTGTCTGTGTGTGTGTGTGTGTGTGTGCGTGCTCACTACCTGAGTGTGCTGACCTCCTCTTTGGTCACTAAAGAGTTGCTCGCGGCAACAGAGGCCTGCTGCTTCTTTACAGACTCCAGCTCCAACTCCACCTGGGACAGATAGAAAGAAGGAAATTGGGCTGGATGCACCAACATCAAACCATCTTTGGCCAAGTGCCTGGCAGAAACCTTGTAGTTGCAAATAAATCCTGAGAACTCTATTCCAGTGTGTTGCTATCTTCTCCAGACAGATACCCAGACAAACAGATATAACTTTTATCCCCCATTAATCCACTGACTCATTTTCCATTCCACAATGTCCCACTCTTTTTCTGTACTGGATTGTTTTCAGTCTGTCTATATCTCTGGTAGTTTCGGTCTGATATCTCACTCCTTCTCTCTCCAATTATCCTTCACTTCCATTTGTGCACTGTTTTCCTCTTTCTCTGACAATGTCTGTCTGTCTCTCCACTCATCCTAATTCCCTCTCTTCCCAAGATGGAGAAGTAATTACTGCTCTACCAGAAAGGTGGATTTCACGCGTCAATTCTCATTGCCGTGGCTATGTTGATGTCTCCTCGGCAACGAGAGACCATGAAAGAGAGACAGAAAAAGAGAGACAGAAACACAGACTGCGAGATAAAGTGTCACAGCCCGCTATGGCACATACACACGTCCTGATCGCTAAAAGAGGTACCGATGACATGTGTGAGAGTGTGTGTATATACACTAACAGTTTGGAGCTGCAGTTTGAGGGCCCCTGTCTCTTCCTGTGCTTTGGTCAACTGGGCCTGCAAAAGAATGAAGAACAGAAAAAAGGAAAAGACATTACAGATACAAGGCTATTAATTCATGATTGTGACTTAAATGTGATCATCTTGTGCACTAAACCAGCATTTTAACCTAGCATTCACACACACAGTGCCTACACAGTAAGAAAGGGTTTTGCTAAATTGTGAGCTTGAGATAATTATTTTCATTGATTCATGTGGGTGATGATGAAACTTAAAATGAAACTTAAAATGAATACTTTTGGGAGAGGACTGAGTGTGTTCAGAGTTCGGTCATTTGTACGATTTTCAAGAGGAGAGCAGGGGAAGGAGCAGCTGAGCGGAGCACATGTCCAATGCCGTGAGTGATGAATAAAATTTCAATTCGCTCAACTCCACTATTGAGTAGTCAAAACCAGTACGCTGTGATTAAACTCAAATCTGTCTGAAAAAAATTATTATTTGCCTTTATGGAGGAGAAAGGTAGATATTATAGACACAAGTGTCCCGTGCATGCACCCACCTCCATCTCTGCATGGTGGCTCTGTGTCTTCTGCAGTATGTCCTCTGCCTCTCGGAGCCGTTTGCTGAGTTGGGGAGAGTACTCAGTAGGTGCAAGTTCGTTGTCATACGACTCTAAGATGGCACGCATTCCATCACGTTCCTGGAACACACATATACACCTTAACATTACCCTCCAAAATGGAAAGTTTGGAGCATTTTGATACGTTTGATACGTATTTTCATACGTCGTAATAACATCTTGCGTTATTAGATGTGTAACGTTGAGAAATGTGTTGCATGTGTGTGAAATGAGAGAGCGTATCAAAACCCTTTAATGTTTGTATAATGTGTCTTTGTTGCTTTTGTACGACTGTTTGGTGTGTTAATATGACAAGAAAATGCCTTTGAAAATAAAGACTAAAGTATGAGGTGGCTACATCTTTCTCATCCAAGTCGTGACAAGCTAAGCTTAAGGTTATGGTTGTGCTCAACTGCATTTCTCCTTTTGTTATAATCAAATCAAAGACAGATGTCTTTGTAGACAAAGGATAAAGAATGAATCAAATGAAATCGACAAGTCATGAAAGACAAATGCCTTTGTAAATGAAGCATAAAGAATTAAGCTGCCTAACCTCTCCTATCTGAGCTGTGATGAGATGATTTAGGCTTGGGCTGGTACTCCAGCTTTTACTTTCCCCATCTGTAATAATGGAAGTTGTGTTCTCAACACTGTACTCTTTCCAGTGAATCAACACACCGAACAGCTGCTTCACTTAGAAGAGCAGAGGATAAAAACCTCCTCACTTCAACCTCTTCACAAGTGTCACTCAGACTGACAGGACCTCTACAAACAGTTCTCCATTCTCTCTCTGTCTCTCTCTCTGTGTGTGTGTGTGTGTCTCCCTCTTTCTCACACACAAAAAGCACACAAAACAAAAATCAAGTGAAAGAGAAGTCAACTATCCACAGCACCTATTAGAAATGAAAGTGTCAAAAGAAAGTCAGTGTCGGTGGGTGGTAGGGCAAAGGGCAGGAAAGCAAATGGAGACAGACAAAGCGTGAGAGGGACAGACAGAGAGACAGTCACACACCACAGACAAAACTATAGCCCTGGAAACTGAGCCTCCAAGTCTTGTATCCATGCACCATTTCAGCCATTCAAGTTTGAATGACTAGCCGGCGTTTCTTTTCCATATTTGAACACTCCATTTAAATTAATAAACTCTCAAACTTTGAAACAGTTTACTTTTGAGGGATTCACCTCTTTAGTGCCTTGAGAAAACAAAGCCACGTTCTCCTTTTCAACGTATGCCCAATGGGACTCGACGAGCACACCTCGAGTTGGTGCAGAGTTTGGCTGACTGCGACAGGGAGGGGACACTGCAGCCAGCCAAACATGTTTTGGTTGTTTAGATGTCAATTAGTCGTTGCTTTAATCGATAATACATTTCGAGTCGACACTTTCAGCTGTAAGTAATTTAAAAAGGAAGGCATTACAAGTCATGGTTCAATTATAAACATGAATCGAAAAAAGATACAAAATAAATAAATAGAAATTTACTTTATGACAAAACGGATTCATTGAGCACAGAACAGACTTATAACACTCATACCAGACGTATAAGATGTGGGAGATCATGATGTGTCTCCTCCTAGTTTCCTAATTTGTTTAATAAACTTTAATAATTTAGTAATTGTGACTTTGGGGATGCTTATGAAATCAAAAGTTCAAGTCAGGTTACATAAGCCATAAATAACATCTGTTTAAATAATTGCATGAAAGGCATGTTGGATGCTCAATGGTGCCTCCTTACAAGAATGGGTGAAAAGCACCCAGTAATTCTTAAATTTAAAATGTTATGAACAATGGGCTGCAATAGCCCTGTCAAATTAGCTCAAATTAGCTCATAGGCTAGTAAAAAAAAGGATTACCTTAATCAGATTCAGCCTGTGATTAGCCTGATCACAAACAACATAATCCATTTAAAGATGACTGAGTTGGGTTCATTTAAAAAACACTATGTGAAATCATCCTTAATTCAACTTTATTTGTTTTGGCACCAGAGCAGAGTCATTTGCCACACAACATTAGACAAATACCTAATACATACTGAGGGAACCTTAGACAGGAGAAATAAGGAAGACAAACAGGCAGACATACTAAGCACAAATAAACACAAACCAACAGCGCAAATACCTTCAGAGGTCAGAGAGAAAATGTGTGTGTGTGTGTGTTTCCCATACTAGACAGCAGGCCCTTTGGCTATTTACTGTCAATTAAAGTGCAATGACATTCACTATAATATAATGGTATCCAAGGTGTATCAGATGATGAAAGCCAATCGTTTGTAAATTGGATGCCTGTTCAAGACGGTCTGCATAGGTAAACGCCCTGTTCAACACCATAAAAGGCTGCAGACTTAAGGGTTGTGTGCAAGTAAACCATGTCCAAACGAGGAACTTTGTGGAGTCCGAAATTGAAGTGTTGCGCTCCTGCGTGCATGAGAAAAAAACAGCGTCATTTTCAGAAGCATAAGCAGCGGAGTCACAGGAACTGATAGAAGTAAAGCGCGGCAAGAAATTATGAATGCTGTCAATGCTGTTTCAGCAGAAGCACACACTGTTGATGAGGTAAAAAATAAATGGTTTGACATGAAATTAGATTGCAAAAAAAGAATAAGGAGAAGTAGACGCGTATTATCAGCCACATGAGGAGGGCAGGGCACTGAGGCGCTATCCGACATGGATCAGAGGATCAGTTAATAATAGGAGAGACCTCACTGTCGGGTGTCGGGTGTCCAGTCGGCATTGGAGTTGGACACAGATCAAATCCAGGCTGCATCTCCATCAGATGGTAAGACTATATAATTGCATTTCTCAGGCGTTCAGTCCATGTGATCAACCCATTACAAGTTTTAAAATCTTGTATTGTTATGAATGGACAATTCTGCAAATACGCCATTGCAGCCTATTAGGTCTTTTTTTTCTATAAATGTAGGCCACTGAAAAATCTTGTTGTTGTTAATGAGAATTGGCACTACTGTAACGGATTTTTCATAAAGAATAAGCCATTGTAAGTGCCTTCCCCGATGTTTCCAAACACACGCACATGCACACTCGTAGGTTTTGATCGTACCAACGAACAAATTCAGATACAAACAAAATGATGAATGAGACTGTTTGGACAAACGTTCTTACACACATTTCGTGAATGAGGCCCAGTGACTTTAATCTAAATCAAAAATCTGTAAGCTCCACTCTGATAACAGCTCTCATTTTAAACACACAAACAGGGAGAAAACTATCATTAGTGTTTTTTTTTTTAAATAAGCTCTCAGAGTGGTGAGTGAGTGATGTGCGGATCTCAGTTATATCCGCGGGATCGGGCGGCCGAGTCATAAAAAGTAACATTCTGATTAATAGCAGATGGGTGAAATAAAACATCATTAATGAGGAAAATATTAATTACATTCTCTAAAATGTGAACATATTTTAAGCTTAATTTTTCGTCAGGCACGAATTAGCAGACTAGACTCTCATTGGGCAGCAGCCAAACGTTATTAGCTTTTAAATTGTTTGTGTTCGGGAAGTCGCAGTGACATTCAGAATTTTAGTTTGAAGGGATTAAAGATGTCAGCCTGTGTTCAGGCTTTTCATTTTACCTAAAAAGAAGAACTTTCACTTTAAATAAATGCCTACTTCAGTGTAATATGTTACTATATCCCACTGAGAAATACTGGTAATGTGTGATCGGTGCGGGTCTCTAAATCGGAGAAAATAATTATGATTAACGCGTACATGAGGATCCGGATGACCTCAGAGCCCAACCGCCCATCACTCCTCCCCATACTAGACAGCAGGCCCTTTGGCCGTTTACTGTCTATTAAAGTGCAATGAAATTCACTATAATATATTCACTTCAATCTAAATCAAAAATCTGTGAGCTCCACTCCGATAACAACTCTCATTTTAAACACACAAACAAACAGGGAGAGAGAGAGAAAGAGAGAGATAAAACTATCATTAGTGTTTTCATCATTTTCTTTTCCTTTTAGCCAAGTCCATTATCTAGTGTGTGAAGATAACGTGAGTGTACCTCTATTGAGTCAGTCACACAAATGCATGTGACACACCTGCCAAACAACTGAGGGGGGCAGCAGCAGCCCAAAGGTTAGAGGAGTGGCCTTGTAGCCGAGAGGTTGGGGGTTCAACTCTCTGGAAAATCTGGGTGGACAAATGAAATTGCTATCCGTCCCTGGATAAATAAAGGTTATAAATTTGAAAAAACTGAATGTTCAACAATAATTGCAATGGGGTTTATTAAAATACTACATTGGGAGGATGATAAACAGTATGAATGCACGTATCTACTCTCGCTGCCAAAATAATCTTGGGCCAAGTACCATTTCCCAGTGTGCCTTTAGCCCTCCTTCGATATACGGTGGTGTGTGTGATTTGTGTACTAAGAGAGTGAGTATGTTGACCTAGGGAATTACACAGAGGGAAAAATCAATATCACAGAGGCCTAGTCAAGAACTGCAGAGCAGGGGGAAGCAGGAGACAGAGCTAGCCCTTGATGTCATGTGACATTCATCCAATGGGAGGGAGAGGGGGGGGAAAGAGAGAGATTAAGAGAATTCTTTGTTGACCTTAAGATTAAAGTGCCTGTTGTGTTCCCTGTGATTTTAACGTACTGTGTGTGTGTGTGTGTGTGTGTGTGTGTGTGTGTGTGTGTGTGTGTGTGTGTGTGTGTTGGGGGGTGGGCGGGTACCTTGGTTAGCAGCAGTACTCTCTTC
>OOFE01028862.1:0-10542 GCA_900323365.1 Monocentris japonica
AGCATGGATCCATCCTGCCTTGTATCAACGGTTCAGGCTGGTGGTGGTGGTGTAATGGTGTGGGGGATATTTTCTTGGCACACTTTGGGCCCCTTAGTACCAATTGAGCATGGTTTAAATGCCACAGCCTACCTGAGTATTGTTGCTGACCATGTCCATCCCTTTATGACCACAGTGTACCCATCTTCTGATGGCTACTTCCAGCAGGATAATGCACCATGTCACAAAGCTCAAATCATCTCAAACTGGTTTCTTGAACATGACAATGAGTTCACTGTACTCCAATGGCCTCCACAGTCACCAAATCTCAATCCAGTAGAGCACCTTTGGGATGTGGTGGAACAGGAGATTCACATCATGGATGTGCAGCCGACAAATCTGCAGCAACTGCGTGATGCTATCATGTCAATATGGACCAAAATCTCCGAGGAATGTTTCCAACACCTTGTTGAAAGTATGCCACGAAGAATTAAGGCAGTTCTGAAGGCAAAAGGGGGTCCAACCCCGTACTAGCAAGGTGTACCTAATAAAGTGGCCGGTGAGTGTATGTGTGACCTGCAGTTAGACAGAGGGGCAGAGTGTCATGCGTTCTGTCAGCCTGGACAGGACGCAGTTAGCTCCAGGCTCTGGCAAAAAATAGAGAATGTCTGGGCTTGTCTCTCACCTCCAGTGTTTCCTCTGTATTCATTCAGCAGTAGTGCACCACCACAGTGAGAAAATTACCAACACTGTTAGAGAAAATGGGAAATTGAAATTTTTCATAAAAACAGTAAAATGTGTAGTGTTAATGTGTTTATTATGATAAAGTATCCAAAGCAAAACATGTGCTAGAGCCATAACTGGCACCACAACAGGGACAGATAAGGAGCCAAAACAAAACATTACCGCCAAGCACCACTGCTGAATAGAATTACAGGGGAAAGACGGCCAGGTACACACTTTCTCTGCTACCTGTTACCTCTGTTACCTGTTTCTCCTCTTCCCTATCTCTTTCACTTGCTGTTGCAATGGAGAGGTTTCACTGTTGATGGCAGAATAGTGTATGTGCACGTGTGCGTGAGTGTGTGCATGCACGCGTGTGTGTCTCCTCTCTGGCCGCCCCCTCAACTGTCAGGGTATATTAGTAAGAGTGGCAGTCTCATCAATAAGTATTTGTCCCTCTGCCCAGAGGCTCAACATATGCCATGGGGCTAACTCACAACAGTGAGAGAAGGAGCAGAAAGTGTAGTGTGTCAATATGTGTGTGTGTGTGTGCGCACCTATGGAAGCCATCTATTGCATACCTCAGCAGAGATGCCAGCAGAGACGCATACCGTACCTACCCCCAACTATCGATGCAGTTCAGGATACTTGCAGTCATTAATTCTTGGCATTTAACAGTCTTGACAGCAGAGACCACTAAATGTGGAAAAGTAAATACGGCTACTAAAATCATGACAGGCCTACAAAAATATATCATAGATGTTTCGATTTGGTTCACTGAATATGTGGTTTGGCTGGGAATCCACAAGCAGTTTTTTTTCTCACTTCGTCCAGCCTCTTCAAACCAATCTATAGGTGAGGCCATGTGATGTCTACGTCTTTCAAACACCCAGAATTGAAGAAGATATGATTCCATATGTGTTTGTGTGCGTGTGTGTATGTACCAGGTTTTGAGGCATTAAGGACCTCTCGTGCCAAGTGTCCTTTGAAGCCAGCCTGGAGGATGGTGACTGCCTGGATCTCCTTATCTGTCAGCTGCCCGTCTCCCCGGCCCTCCAGAGGCTCTGACACCGCTTCCACTAAACACACAGAGACAGCACAGCAGTGTAAACTATGTATTTGCATGGAATTCTTAGTTCTTCTGTTAACGGTCTTGGAAGAGCAGAAGGGCGGGGTTTGCCACGTAGGACAATACAATGAATGCCAGAAAGTCACACAATTAAAGAGATGTATTTAAAAAAAAATCTTACTTAACCCTGCTTACCCTATCCTGATATGATAACCCCCATCCATCTGGTGCTCCAACCACATTACACAAAGAAATATTTTAAAATTCTATTTAAAAATATATATATATTCTATTTCTTTGATAGACGCAAATTGAATATTAGGAACACTTGAGAACTGTCGTTTCAAAACACTATAAATCCATCCAAAAAAAAAAAAAAAAATGATTACATGTTCTAAAACTCTGTAAGTAAACGGATCAATAGCCAGTAACCTCATAAATATGTAATATATAGTTTTATTTTCACGCCAGCAGTCATATTGGCTCCTACATGTAATGGAGCGCTCCCTGGTGTCAGTGCTGAAGAGTGAGGGGTCAGTAGTGAGGGCCTGCACAGCAAATCGCTCCTCTGCTGTCAACTTCCTGTCCAGGGCCTCAGACAGCATGTGGTATACTGCCTTGTTAAACACCTGAACACACACACACACACAGCAGAGGTGTGCGTTTAACAGGTATTTTACATTGGCTTTGAACGTGACTAAGGCATAAATGTATTAATATATATTTATATGTATTAAAATGTATGTAATTGTAAATGTGTAAAAAAAAAAACAGGAATAGGAATGTAAGGTATTCGGTTTATGTATGAGTGTGGTTGCCTTTGTGTGTGTATCTCAGCAAGCTACCCTGTGGTGTTCCCATCTCCCAAGGGCGGAGTTGATGTTTTGGGGACAGTAGGCCTCCTCCAGCGCCCTCCTGGCTGCTGGCTGGTCCTGCTCATTGCTGAAGGAGGCCACCACTCTGGCCAGGGCTCTCAGGATGGATGAGGCCTGCTCACTGAAACGCACACTTTCCTGGACAACACAGGGAAGGAGTGGGGAAATGGTGCAAATTAAACAGAACGTGAGTAAATCGGAATAGAAAAGGAGTATGCCCACAGCGTGATTAAATAGAATTCCACTGGTTGAATGCAATGGGAGACCATGCTTAGGTGGACCGTGGAAGCAAGCTGAGATCATTTTTTTTTTTTAATAGTAACATCAGAAATCCAAAGTAATAATATTTAATAGAAGACATATGAGAAACACTTCAATCAATCAAAATACCTCAACTTATTTCTGTGGTCCAGCTAGATGCATGGCATGGTTCAATTAGACAGTCTGATCTGCCAGTGTGATCACAACCATAAACTCACAATAAAACAAACTATGCCAACTGACACATCCTTCTTAAAATGGACAGTGTAGAGGCATTTTCTATTACTAACAAGATGACTACGCGCTAACCAGATGTATTAAGTGGGGGCTGGAATAAACACTACTCCCATAATGTTACAGCCTTACTAAGGATAATGTTACAAGGTGATTTAATCTTGTTATTCCCCATATTCAACTGACTTCAGTTCTGTGCCTGTCATATTCCCATCATTTCAATATAATGATGATCATTGTGTAAATTTTATCCTGTGTTTTGGTAACTTGAGGGACTACTTTTTGATACAGATTTGTATCAAAGGTTTGTATCATTGGTATGTACAGTACTGTGCAAAAGTTTTGGGCATATGTAAAAAAAATTCCATAAAGCGAAGATACTTTCAAAAATAATGAAATGGGAAAAAAAATTAAAGAGCAGTAATGTACAACACTAATGCAGAAAACAAAAAAATAAACATCTAAGACCAAATTTATTTAAAAAAAACAAAAACCTATAGTGCCAAAGACTTTTGCACAGTACTGTATGTGTATGTTTTCTGTTCCTGTTTCGTTATGTTTTTGACGCTGCTTGTGGCGAGACGATTCCCCCACTGGGATTAATCAAGTATTCATTGATTCATACATTTCTTTCTACATTCTATTTCCCACTCACTACCTCCCCCTCTCCCAGCTTGTTTGTTTTTGTGTATCGTGACTAGCATTAGCTTTTTGTGAGACAGGAAGTGAGTTGGAGATGGAGAAGGAAATGAAAGCAAAACACATAGAATCCCTTCAATAGAAATGTACTTGAAGAGTTGTAGCAGGAAATGTGGTGTATTGAACAAGAAGTGGGTTATGCAGAGTTTTGTTTACATTCATTTCGTTGTGAATTTTCCCTGCAGCTGGAAAATTACCCCCACAGATAAAAAATGTAAATGAATCATATGGCTTTATTGTTCAGCCCGCCCACAAAAAATGTCACTTGCAATTACAGCACAATTATCCTCTAAAACATCTACTGGAACTGATCCTGAAACGGACTGAAGAACAAAACTGGGTCTAAGAACCAAAATTCCCTCTCACATCTACAAGAAATTCTACAGCAAACAGTTATGGGATGTGCAAGCATTGTCCTGATAACCGAGGGACTCACTCACCTTGGTGAGGTGTGGCATGACGGTTTCCTCATCTCCAAAGATGAAGGGTGTCCTGCTGTACAGGTGGATGTGGTAGCCCAGTGCTGCCCTTGTGTGGATGCGCAGCACATGGCGCCTGGAGGGAGGGGGTACAGGGGATACAGGTAAACACACATACTGCAGGCTATAAATTACTCACACTGATCTGCCACCTACACCTCTCTTTGAATTTCTGTGGATCTCTACATCAGATTTTACATTTTAGGCAACTATCTGATGGTCCTATCCAAAGCAACTTACGATGAATGCAACAGTAGAGTAAGCTTAAATTCCTACATCAACAAAATTACAAGCAGAGAATCGTAAGAAGTGCAAAGGTCACCCTTCGCCCATCGCCCTGTGGTTCCACAGTTTTTGGTAATGCACAAATGCACAAACCAATAGGACATCCTACCCTAACCCTATAAGAAAAAAAACCTTTCCATTCATAATGATGGAGCTCTGTTTCTGCCCAGTGGTACTGACTGGGTCAGTGCTGCAGCCTTATCTTTCTGCCTAGTGCCAAGCTGAGTGCACAGGGCCTGGTCAGGCCTGACAGAGTGGAACCCCACTTCCCTGGCCCCATTAGCTTTACATAATTCAACCATCACAGCCTTACTAGATGGATGAGCACTGAGCCAGAGTGGGGCAAATGCTCTAGAGGACAGGGGAATGAATCAGAGAGGGAAGAAGGAAAAAGAGTAGAGTAAAGGACAGAAAACAGACAAGTGGAGAGACAAATAGAAAGGGAGAAAAACACTCAAGAATTAGAAGTTTTGAACAAATTAGGCAAATGTTCAAATAATATAGATAAAGAGAGAACAGGGGAGTAGGGGAGAGACTTTGAAGAAATTGACACATTAATTGACACAGTACCCTCCAGAGAGATGATAGAGAGACAGAGGAAGAGAGAAACACCGAAAGTGTTGAGATTGATTGCTGCACAAAAGCATTGGCGAATCAGCGTTGTTTCTTGGAGAGTGAATTCCACGGTGCGTACAGGCATGATAAGTTGAGTGCTATGTGTGTGATTATGGCTCTGTGGTAATTGCACTGAAGCGTACCTCCGCCTGACCCCAGAAACTAGGCCCTGTGCTTCTAGGCCAAGTAGCATCCATTAATAGAGACTAGGACAAATGTTTTTTTTACTGCTTCTCAGAGCATCTGAGGTACGCAGATATCCTCTGCTCACTTTTAGCTTTGCAATTCTTAGCTCAAGGTAGATCTCTGCATAGCAGCAGAAATCAGAACAATGGTGAAAAGGTTATACATTTCATTTGGTGGATGGTTTCATCAAAAGCTCCCAATCGTACTGTCAATGCAGATTTACAGGTGCCCATGTCCCCAACATTGGCAGTATTAGCACCATGCTAAAAACCATTGAAACGCTATGACTGGCATTCATTGAATTAAAATCAGTGAACACCATGTGAATTTGACAACACTGAGATATTATCTTATCTCAGCAAACCTCTCTGATGAGATTAGAGGTGTCACACATGAAAGGCCTTGCTTAATTATTATCAGAAATATGACAATATCAAACCCCTTAATATATTTGATACCAAAGTATTGTTGTATCAAATATCATAAGCATCAAAATGTATGTTCATTGCAGGACAGCAGCTTGTGTTAGTAGCACTAATATCAGGGGAAAATATACATATCCAGAATGTATGGAATAAAATGAATAACATTTGTGACGAGCAGCTTAGCTTGCCCGTCTGTTCCTGCTTATGTTCCTGCTCCAACCTTTTACTGTTGATCAACATGTAGTTTTCAGTGTTCTCCGGTGTGATAGCGTAATGCTACTTGGTCTGGTATAGTATTGTAAATCAATATTGTCACAGCCCTACCCTGGAGGTAAGGTGAGCAGGGTTGCCTTGGAGGAGGTGGTCTGGATGAGGAGGACTGGCAGCTGAGACTCCAGGCTCTTCCAGGAGTAGGGCTGGGCGAGGAGAACCGCAGACCTGCACGCTGCTGAGATCGGAATCAGAAACCCAGTGGTATGTTGCTGTTTGGCAGTGGCGTTAATGTGGTGGTGGGAAAGTATCTTCCAAAAAACTAAGCATGGATCATTTACACGCACGGTAAATGATATCTGCTGGAAAAGACTTTAGTCAAGCTCCCTATGTTACTTATTTAACTTCTATATTTAAATGTGAACAATTGTGTGTGTGTGTGTGTGTGTGTGTGTGTGTGTGTGTGTGTGTGTGTATGTGTGAGGAGATAATCGCTCTGTTGTGGAAGTGTGTTATCTGTCCTGTGTGTGTGAGAGACAGAGATATCTTAATATTAAGAGTGTGCCACACTGACCCTATAGTGTTTAGTAGGATGAACAATGAGTCAACCTTGATCTCTGTGCAAATGTATACATGTTTTTAAGGTTTTTATTTTAGAAAGAAAGGTTTTTATGTAATGATACACCCATCTTATCAATAAAGCAAATATAGAAGATCGGCCCATCCTAACTGAGAGGCTGTAATCTGGTGTCACGTATAATCACTTTTCTGCCCACAGGAAGTGACGAATCGAAACTTAGGAGCGAAACAATGTCTCCTTAACAGCAGCAAGCGAGTGCTCCATCCAGAGAAAGCTGGACTCACCAATGTTAGATCTTTTCCCTCTCTTCTCCCTTTGGTATCCTTTGGTAAATAGCATCACAGACCAGCAGGGTTGGTACACACGAGCGATGTCACGTTTCAGTGATTCATGGCACCGGTTCAAATTGTTCCAACAGTTACCTCCAGTTACGCCATTTGGAGCTGTCATTGTGGGAAGTTGCTTTAAGTGATTTTTGCAACGTGACTGACATTCACAAGGTGCAAAAACCATATAACCCTCAGCATCACAAAGTTCCCAGTATTGCCATTAGAGCAGACAATAACTGAGATTTACTCAATTATCAATCTTGTCTCAAAGGTTTGCGAAAACTTCCCTGAAATCTAGAAGTTGTTTGATATTTTGTAGTGTAGTTACTTTACAGTGTATGTTACTTCAGCTGGACTAGAATGGATGACATGCCACAATCAAATTTGAAACCATGCCATTGTAAGCACATTGAATGCACCATTGTCCACTGATCAACTGGAGCGCCCCAATTTATTTGACTCTCAAAAGTCAGATAAACAAACTCAATTAGTCTATGTGATGTTATATCAAGCATAAAGTTTGGATGTGGAAGAGCTCAGCATGCTGCAGAAATGCATGGGCTGTTTCTGAGAGCGATGTTAAGAAATGAGGCATCATTGACGCTAGAAAGGCCAAACGATTTGGGGGTCTAGGAGAAGACCAGAAAGCAGGAAATTGAAGGGAGTAAAGAAAATTAGAACAACTATTTCCTTGCATGTTTTTTCAAGTCCAACAACATGGGTTTGTACAGGAAGTAGATCTAGATAAAGTCATGCCAAACAACTTCCTAGTGTTAATCCATGGCTGTTTATGCACTGCTAGGTGAGTTGACGTCAGTCAGGCAAAGGCATAGTGTCAGACACACACGCACCCCCTCCTTCCTCCCACACACACCCACACTCACACAATGTCTAGTTGTGTTGTTGTATCATAAAGTTAGGTTGTATTGTTATACTGATGTTGAGTCAAGGCTAGATTAATGCTAGGCTGATGGCAGGAAGTAGATGGGGAGGGTTAAGTGGAGAGGAGAGGTGGTGGCATAGAGGGACGCTGGAATACACGGTTGAGCCTTCTTGAGGTGTCTTGGGCTCAACTCAACAAAACATCGGTGAAGGAAGGTGCCCACTTGATAATCTCGATGACATGCCACATAGTGCTATTGGCTAGAGTAGGTAGTTGGTGAATGGTGCCACCTGACAAATGACTCTGTAGATTCATGATGGTGTGGCCTGATGTCTGCTATGCTGTTGCATTGTTGTTGAATCATTCTGAATTGGGCTTCTATGAGTGTTTGTCCTGGATTATGGCACAAGGGATAATAACATCTTATCCTGTGTATTGAAAGCATTCATCTATCTGTCTATTTATTTAGCTACACATGAATTAAGTGTGTCATCGTCCTGGAAAAACACAATCCATTGATGATACATTATAAAATGTTCAAAAAACAAAGATCTTAACAAGAAAATCAACACTTCTTCAATCAATTTGTGGAGTTGACATTTTGGCGAAACAAAATAAATCCTGCAAAAATGGTAACCAAAATATCGGTTGTAGTTCGAAACCAGTGGGAGAGGAATTAATGAACACGGGTCGATATCACAGCGTATTTCACAAGGACAGAGAAAACATACGTTACCTTTGAACTGGAATTGATTTCACTGAAATCTTTGACGTGTTATCTCCCAGAGGGTGAAGTTAGGATTTGTTCTTTATGGACCTGCCTGGTTAAATGAAGATATAAAAATAAGTCATTCCCTAACGTACATCCCTGCACCAAACCTGCATAAGCCGGGCTCAGATTGTTGACTTACTGCAGAGGTGTTGGCAAAACTTAAATCCCCTCAATATTTGAAGAATTTCATTCCAAAATGCAATAAACACAATTTGAAAAGTGTAATCTTTTCAAAAAAATATTGCATACATGAAATTAAAACTCAATATGTTATATGACAGAAGTTATTATCAGGCTTTGCATACTAGCTAGTAATATTGCTGAAATTGTCTTTCCTGTAATCTCCTGTACTTTTGGAAAATTGAGGTGGTGTTTTTTGCAGTGCACTTCCCAGAGATCACTTGTTAATCAAACAGTGTGGCCAGAACTGTAATGGCTTTCTCCTTGGATTTTCAGTTATGAAGTTTGAGTTTCTGTAGGTTGCGCTCTTTTCTTTATCTGTTCAGCCAGGTTGGCTATCGCTGCTACCCAGTTCTTCTTCATTTTATTTCAAACAAACCACTGTTGCTGCTGTCAGAAACATAAAACGCATCACTTCCCGTGCCCCATAGAAATATTCCTGGGAAAGACCGACCAGACACCGGGTGTTTGGAACAGCAAATGTAAAAGCTCTCATGAACTTGGTATAGCTTTCCAGCTCAGTCCTCTCCTGGCTGGCGTCCGTCCATCCCGCCAGGTCAGCCACAGAGCACCAAAGCTGCCAAGTCTCAGAACGCTTACCAGCTCCAAACCGTATTAATATTTTTATTAATATATTTTTAGCAGTGTCTGCAGTGACAGTGTTTTCAGTTGTTATTAATGTCCATCAGATATTTTGTATTTAAAAAAAAAAAGACTTGTGAAGGACAGTTAAGTTAAGACTTGTGGTGGTGGTAGTGGACTGCCAGTGTAGGAACATAAAAACAATGCAATGCATCAACAATTTATTTATTTATAGAAAAAGTGATGCAGGGCATACCTTAAACTCATTTACTTTCCAAAATGGATATATAGTGTTTTGGATTAAAACCCTCCAGCACAAAGTAGGACGGGTTCAACTTTTCACCGTGTTGCCTTTGCTGTGCTCCACACACTGTGAACGGCAGTGGGGTGGACCAAGCCAAACACCAGCTGAACTGTGAGTTAGCCGGTGACGCTGCTCCCTGTGGGCAGTTTGAGAACCGTAGCAGGCACAGAAACTCTGAAATGCACTTAAGTGAGAAGTCCTCGGATGAGACATTTTAGAAGCATATGCTCCCTAAAAATAAATTCATGCCACCTTAAAAATTGAAACAGGAGCACACGAGCAACTTTAAATTCAAAGTAAGAGTGGGGACTTTAAGTTATTTTCCACCGAGCACACTTTTTTTTATCAAAATAAAAGGGCCATCATTTTATATCATTAACGCGGCTTCACATGTAACTATAGATAAGGGAGGGGTTCCAGCCTTATTCTTTTATACCCACAATTTTAACAATGGGAAGCATTGAACAAGAGTGTCTACCTTACCCCTCTTTCTCTCTCACACTCTTCGTCGGGGGGGATTTGTCAGCTGTCTCAGTTTTGCCAGGCATCACTGGGGTGAAACAGAAAAAGTGGGAGGTGGGAAGAGGGAGGGAGAAAAGATAGAGAGGATAGATAAAGGGATGGGTGGATGAAAGGAAGGATGGATGAATGGATGGACTCCATAAGGTGTTGGCATGATTCCTAACACTGTATTGTGTGATCTGTGTGCCCATGAGAGAAATAATGCGTGAGCAAGGGACATAAACTGTGATATATTGATTGCATGTATACACAGTTGAGTATTTCATTGACAATCTCTTTTAGTAGTTGAATGACATGTATCAATGGATGGATAGATGGATTGAAACAGGAAGGCTGGAGATGTGGATGGG
>OOFE01028863.1:0-10908 GCA_900323365.1 Monocentris japonica
GCGCAGTAAGTGCAGTCTACAAGATACTCCCTCTCCCCTTTCCCCCTGGGTTGAGGTGTCGATGTGGATTGCATCCAGACCTGTTCTGTTGCTAAATAATGTCGCTAACAGGTTTGCAAAATGTACTGGTCATATACACTGACGATTGATTCACAGGTACATCCCAAGTTGTTTATTTATACGGTGGAATAAAACAAATGACAGCCTAGATTGCATGCAAAACCCAGTAGTTATATAAGGCCGTTATGTATTAAGCTGTGGTACTAGTCATTTATACAGAGTAGAGTATGTATGTCCAATATATTATATAATAATACACATTTATGGAGAAGTTCACATGTAGTTAGTGAAACCTTGACCAACTTGAAATGCCTTTCTTTGTTTGGAGGATCCAGTTTAACGTTCTTTTTTTTTTTTTTTTTTTTTTTTCCTGTTTTGGGCTCATCCTGTAGAGAAGGTCAGATATTGAGAGCAGGGCTTTTGTCATCATCTTGGATTGTAGAGTCCATTTAGATATTTTCTAGTTAGTGGCGAGTCATGTTTTTGAAGGCGTAAAGTCCCATAACCCCATTTTCTTGTGCATCTCGGAACAATTTATTTATTGCAAACTCTCATCACCAACGTAGCTAGAATAGTTTCTAGCCTCATCATTAGAAACTAGAATAACATTTTCATATGAAATGTGTACCATTTTTACTTTAAGCTTGATACATATTTATTTTTATATTCAACATTAACAAAGTCCTTGATGTTTCAATTTGAAAGAGTCCAGTTGCGGGCTGAGGCTGAGAGTCCATTGAGGCTAAAGATGACTGGCTAAGATGACTGCCTGTCCCGTTTGGCCTTGGCTTTCACCTTTACAATGTGTGTGTGACCTTTGCCCCCCCTTGATCCTTGGCTGACCTAACCGGAAGCCATGATGACAGCATCCTTTTGCCAATAGACCAGGGGTGATGGTGAGGATTGCCATTGGTTTCTATGTTGACAGCACAAATAAGTGGAGCGGCTCCAGTAAAGATCTTACACTCAAAAGAAATGTTTGTAAGCGAGCAAACTAGGGGAAAAAAATCAGACTGACATCTGGTCAAATGGCTGTAAAGAAAAAGATCAGTCTGTGTTACTTTCAACCGGTCTTACTCAATTTGATCGAATGTTGTCCATGACAGCAACCTATATGGATGCCTCCTCTTTTTTTTATTTGTTTTTCAGGGTTCAAAGGTCTTGCAAGAACATCACTGTCCATTTGTTTATGCAGCTAAAGCATCAGTGTGTTATACCAGAGTAAGACGGGCTTTGTGTTGCCAGAAACAGATGCAGTGGTGTTCTTTGCAGCAGAGAACAACTTCATACGCTGAACAATAGAAACTTTAGAGCCCGTGCAGTGGCTTGTAGATTACTTATTTGAAGGTTTGCGTTGACTCGAAAATGGGATCTGAAGTTCCTCTTTTCTTATTCTTCATAAAGTGCAAAATTTCGTACCAACTTGGACCCTTATTTGGCAAGTTGCTGCCATGTGTTTATTTGATAACCCAGGCCAATATTTTTGTGTGCATCAGCCATTTAGTTTTTTCTGACTTTTTTTTTTTTTCCATCCTCCGTTGTTTTTTAAAGGTAGTGGTTACAGCAGCCGGAGCCGCACTGGCAGGGATAAGTATGGGCCTCCTGTTCGTACAGAGTACCGACTCATCGTGGAGAACTTGTCCAGTCGCTGCAGCTGGCAGGACCTGAAGGTAAGCATGTGGGAAGGAACATAAGTTTCCCTTGTATTCACTCAGTAGTAGTGGGTCACCACAGCAAGAAAATTTAAAAATAGAAACTCCTAGATGAGAAAAAAATCCCTAGATTTCTCCCTAAAACAAAAATGAGCGTAGTCTGTTAAGAACTAACGTGCTGCAACCTACACTAGAACCAAAATTGGCCTTGTTCACCACTTACAGGCAACTGATACAGCCTCATGGTTTTCCAAACAATGGTGTTCATACAAGTGACCTTGACCCTGAAAGGAGGAGGATAATTAAAAGCCTTAAATGAACAGCATTGTCACCGCTGTAGACCATGTTGTTTGGCAACTTGACCTTTTGGATGAGAAACGGGCTGCGGTGTGTATTTATGGATGGTGTCAGATAAGTGCCAAAGATAGGACAGCAGTTGCAAGTGGTATAATTTCTACCTCTCTTGTTGGCAAGTCAACAAGATTTTTTTTTTTTAACCTACATAGATAGATTTCCTATTATTTTGATTGAAGTTGCTTGTTTTGTCTTCCTGTCAAACTCAATTTTGCACCATTTAAGGATGAAGGATTACCTGAAATGCAAGTTATTTGTGTCTTTCTTACACATTTTTCCTGTGTCCTCAGGACTTCATGCGCCAGGCAGGAGAGGTGACCTATGCTGATGCCCATAAGGAACGCACCAACGAGGGTGTGATCGAGTTCCGGTCACAGTCGGACCTGAAGAGGGCCATTGACAAGCTGGATGGGACAGACATCAACGGGAGGAAGATCCGCCTGGTGGAGGACCGGCCCCGTCGACGAAGGTCCTACTCTGGCAGCCGCTCCAGGTGAGGAGGCCTCCACTTTGGTGTTGCCAGTGTCAAAGCAAGCTCATTTGACAGGGCTGTTTAAAATCAGTTTTTCAGGATGTGAGGATTTTTGGACACAGTATATTTTGACTGAACTTTACAAACAATCTGCACTTCAGCAGTTTAGATTCAGAAGCTTTTTTTGTGTCACAAGTTCATGTTCTGCTCCCCTCTGAGCTCAGTGCTACTAACAAACAAGTAAAGTAATCTATTTTTGACTTGTTTCATCCCGTTGTCCTCAGGTCTCGTAGTCGTCGTCGCTCCCGCTCCAGGAGCCGCTCCAGGTCCCGCTCCAGGAGCCGCTCCAGATCCCGCTCCAGGTGAGACCAGTTCTGGTCTAACTTGTTCATTTGTACATTAAAGTCTAAAAAGTTCTATTATGGTGAATAAATTCTCCTTACCTTCCACACCTTAATTTGCTTCTTGACTAGTAGTCGTTGACTACTAAGTCTTGTGTATATGATTGGAAATACACATCTACCAAAAGGACGCCTGGTCCCGTCTGACATGGATTACGGCTGATATTTGCACTCTTACAAAATGTATTCAAGATGTTTTTGTATTCTTTACAGGTCTCGTTCCCGTAGCAACAAGAGAAGCCATCATTCCCGCTCCAGATCAGGAAGGAAGTCTCGCTCCAAGTCTGGAGAAAGCAAGTCCCATTCCCGCAATCGCAGATCCCGTTCTCGATCCCGCACCCGTAAATCTCGTTCTCGCTCCCGCAAATCCAAGTCCCGTTCACATGAGAGGAAATCCAAATCCCGTTCCAAGAGCCGCTCCAAGGTGAAGTCGGAGAGGGATTCCCGCAGTCGTTCTAAGGAGAAGTCGGGTGACAAGAAGTCCCACAGTCGCTCTGCTTCCCCAGTGGAGAATGGGAAAGAGGAGCGGGCTGCCAAATCTGCCTCCCGCTCCCCGTCTCCGCAGGGCGACAACTGCCGATCCAAGTCTGGGGAGAAACGTTCGGTCTCCCGATCAAAGTCTCGGTCTCGCTCACGGTCTAGATCAGCCTCTCAGGATTAGAGGGTTTGGGGAAGGGTGGCGTTTCCCTCTCTATTTTGCTTGATCCCTTTGTTATACATAACGGGCAGTGTTGTCATAATGCTGGCTAATGCTTCCTCAGTTGTCTACTTTTCTCCCTCAAGTGTGCACTTTGCTCATGTTTTACATGGTGTTTTAGTTAGGAGACCCACAGCACTGATAGCACTGACTGCATAGCTACTTGCCAGTAAATGATGAGTTTCATTCCTAAATTAGACATTTGTTTGGACACATTTTAGTGCTAAAAAATACAAATGTAATAGAAATATAAGTACTACTCTTAAGATAACGTAGAATAGTAACCTATAATGTGCTTCACTATCATTGCCAACAGTCATTTTGTCGGCGTCCATGTCATTACTTTTCACCAAATTGTGTACGTCAATTTTGGAACAGAACTCTTCATGTTGGTATAATTATGTGGTTTGGCTAGCACTGTGGGGGTCCCAAGCCTGTTGGCAACCTCTAAAATGTCCATAGCATTGTTTCATACAGTTGTTCTTCTGCTTTATACTCAGTGCATGGTTGTAGGAGAAAAGTAGAGCATTTGGATACAGCATGGGAGTGGTTCCCTCCCCTTTTTTGGTATCAGTTATTGCAGTCCCAGTAGGTGCAGTAGCTTGGTTGTATTCTGGGCACTCAAAAATGCAAAACTAGGATGCAAGAACATATATAAAACTGCTACCAGGCATGAGAAGGGTTTGTTGGAAACTGTACGTTGTAGCTGCAAAATTTATCCTTTTTAATCTGTTGTACATAGGGCTTGTGAGCTTTGAATACTTTTTTGTTTTGTTTTTTTGTTTTTTTTTCTTCCCCTCTTTGCTCCTTGGCCATGCATGTTTTTGTCAGTAGCCTTGAGTGGGTGGTCTATGAAACAGGATGTGAATTTTTTTGTTTTGTTTTGTTTTTTTCCCCTTTCTCCCCTTCATTCTTTTATAATTTTATGGCTTGCTTTATTCACATTTCATGCTTTGTCCTGATTGCACCCCTGGTGAAGCCATTTTGAATTTCATCTAGTGCTTTGTTTTGATTGTTTGATTGAATCCAAGGATAAGGGATTTGTCACCCCCTGTTATGTGTGGCTGTACAGTTAGAGAAGCTGTTGCATTAGGGGGTCAATAGGCCTGAAACATACAAAGAGTCCTATTCTACTGGAAGGGTACATAACATTAAGATCTGTAGAGATTCTGCTTCTGGGGCTCTAAAACACTTGACAACATCAGACCTATTGAATACACCCCCCTCTCCAACTTGTGAAATGGGTTGATTATTTCACCTTACAAATGAGATCTTGCTTGGATTTAAAAAAAAAAAAAAAAGTCAATTTTTTTTATTGTATGTTTAATAAAAGTTCTTAAGGAAAACTGTTTTATATTGTTTCTTTGCGTAGTGATTGCCATTTATAAAACCTAGACTGCAGCATCAGCGTGACCTATATCCTGCTAATTATATAATAAATGTCTTTTCTTAAGGGTTGGCCATTGCTGGGAAAGTGAACAGTAGTAAATTAAAGGGGGGTCGTCGGCAGAGGACGATCTGGTTGATTTTGAAGTAATAAGAGGCCAAGAAGCCTGGTTGTTATCCGACCTCCAAAATAATTGACGCTGTTTTTCCCATATCGACCATTATGAAAAGTGGAGCGATTTGAATGCAAGTCTTTTAGTGTTACATTGTATGACTGTACGCTGGCCCCGCGCATGCGCTGTTGGAGACCCGGAGCCGCAGGAGATAGAGCTGGTAAGCCAAATTCAGTTCCGAATTCATCAGCAACCATGCATTTATTTCATTTTCATGATTACACCCTTGTCGGTTGGGACTCGGGCATCCTTCAGGTGTAAGGCTTTCCAAGAGTAAGTCATGTTTTGTTCTTGAGGTCTCGCAACACAGCGCATGTATTTGTGAATATAATCACCCACAAAGCTGTTCAGGTTTAACAAATATAAAAAAACACACGCTTTTAATTGGCCCATTTGTTTGAGACATATTTTTAGATAGTTAACGCAGTCGCACAGTGGTAATTCTGTTACATTTACGCTTAACGATGTTTTGGGGTGTGGAAATATTGCTCATTCATTCGCGGTCTTGCCAGATTGGGTTACAGGGTTCATTTTTCTGTAAATGGGATTTTCTCAGGAACTGAGACCCTATGCTTTTACTCATTTTGCCTTATGGATTTCAGATCCTCCGCCATTTTAACGGAATTGCTGTTTTTTTTGTGTGTGTGCGAACTTGGTAGCCTGTGTAAATATTAATGGTGTGTCACCTTTATTGCCTTTTCATTAGAGGGCAGGAATAGGCGGCTTTTGAGAAGTCACACGGGGTCATGGGTTGGTGATGGAGGATGGCATCTCTATTCTGTAAAATTAAGTAAATAACTTATTTTATTTTTTCTCATATATTGAAGTTGGATGGAATCTCCCTCTCCAATATGAACTGTCTTTCTCTTGTAGTTTGATGTTTGTTGAACCTTAACCAGGAGTGTTTCTTTTTGAGCCGTTTTGTGGGAAGAAGAAATGGCAGGGTTGAGGGTGGGGTTGAAGGTGGGGTGGAGGGAGTAGTGAGGATTCAGAGTACATGAGAAAGTCTGGATCAGTAGGGATTTTATGGTCAAGTAATGGTCCTGTGTGTCCTGTCACATCTTTTTCAGGGGCCCCAGCATTGTTGGCACCAAACTGGGTTCAAGTGCAGTTCACCTATTGGCTCTGTTATGTTCCACTAACGCAAAAATACCCTAAAAATAAATGTTTAAAATGTTACAGAATGCTCCTGATAAATGAAACATTATTTTGAGGGCAGCATGAGAGGGGATCTACATCATAAGCTCTGTCTGGAGATTTCTAAGCAACTTCGTAACACTGATAATGGCGTGTTCCCGTTCCACTGTTAATCCACTGCACCAGAGAGCATCAGCTGGAACTGTGCCTCATACTCTCTCCTTTTCAGCGCTCCGGAGGGAGGGACAGGGACGCCATCATGAGTGCCAAAGTGAACATGGAGGTTCCTGCCAAAGAGCCAGACCACACTCCCTCAGACCCTTCCTCCTCGTCCCCCGGCGACACTCTCCTTGTCTGCAGTGGTGACAGTATGGCGAAGAAGCCTCGCCCCCAGCCCCACACCACCACAGCTCTCCTTCTACCAGGTGAGGATGTGCGGTTCAGAGAGGCCGATACAGGTTCATGCTCTTGAAGTGCTGAAGTGTCCCTGCCTAAGATACTGAATCCCTACAAGCTTCAGAGGCGCTGCTCCGTAGTATTCTTTTTCATATTCCCGTGATAAATTTGCCAAACGTAGACAACATGATGTCATGTCGAGATATTTTGAGCGCAGCTATAATGGAGTTTTAGTAGGAGAAACATTTCAACAATCTGAAACAAAGAGCAAGAGCAAGGTCTTCTTTCTAGGCTCACCACCAAGAAATCCATCGAAGAAGAGGCAGAGACACCAATTTCTCCACTGATAGTAGCCTCAATAGACCAGAATGCAATGCGGTGATAAGAGATGTTGCATTTTGCTTAAAAGGCATGACTCAACAGCTAGCACTACCACTACCGCTCTCTCACATGTAAAACCCAGAATGAAGTGAGCTTGATATTGGACTTTGGGTGGCTATTGCTTCTAATAACTAATAACAAGGGAAAGCACCTTGATGAACATGTTTGTGATTACTGGAAGAGGAAGAACAATTTACAATCACTGGTTTCAATATATATTTACTGAAAGTAATTTTTCCATTAGGCTTTCACTTTTTCCACCATCTGCCGTTGCCAGAAACTCTGATAGCTTTGGCGCCGTTTGCACTGGAAGAACAGCGCCGCTTTGCTCTTTTGTCCCGTAAAGCAATCCAGCAGATTTCCTACCACATCTGACCTGGTGGCACACAATGTAAAATGCAGTGTAGAGGCTGATAGAGGCTGCCAATCTTTTCAATGATGGTCTCATTTGTTAACGGTAATTATTAACGGTAATCTCAAAATGCTGATTCAGAAATCTTTTTGAACATGATAAGAAAAAAATCTCGCCCAAAAGGCGTCTGAATCAGCATTTAGATGACGTGGCACTAAATCTATCTTTTGAAACCAACAAAGGTCATGGTGCTGCGTCTCACCCTGCCTCACCAATGGTTTGAGAAGCACTAGCTCGCCACTAACACAGGCTGACATCAGGACAATTCAACTTTATTGACCCATATGGGTAATTTGCTTTGTAGACAGGGTTTACAGTAAAGACCCAATAAAAACTCTCAAGTGTCTGCTTGAGCAAACACAAAGACATACATTTGAATGCATCTTTCTTTCTCTCTCCTCAGCTCCAACACCCAGCCATCAGAAGTTGGAGGTGACTCCAGGTGTTGCAGTGGGAGACCAAGGTAAAGGGGGCGTGGCCAGCGAGACAGCCACGCCCACTCTAACTGCCCAGGTAGGCGGGGCTTGTAGCATTGTCCACGTCCTGGAGTGGAAGGAGGGGATGGCCATCCTGCCCAGCAGCAACCTCAAGGTAAGTGCTGTTTTATGGCTTGAAGTTGGGTTGTTAATGCAGTGAAATAGAATAGAATAGAATATTTTGTCTAGTAGCCAAGCAAGCTCGACATCCTGCTCAACAAGTTCTTCCAAAAGGAAATAAAACAATTTTTTCCACCTAGTTGGGTTGAAACTTAACCATCATGACAGATTGGTTGGTAAATAAGTGGCAGTTGGTGTCCAGTCCACTTGCCACAGACAAAACCAAGCTAGCTGAACAAAACTCGAGCGATGATTTCTCAATTCAACAAAGGGATGCCCCAATCAGAATAACTCTAAACTCCTTGTCAGCAACATCCAAGCAATGTCCCAGAGTCTTTGTTAAAACAATTTGGTTTAGAACAGGAAGCTTGAATCCACACACACAATTACAGCTTTGGTTTTAATGATCATGTTGTATTAAATACTATAAATACCGTGGCAGGATAGAGTTTATTAGTGCGATGAAGGATTGTGAAATGAATAGTCACGGTAAAAACATCATGACATTGTGACAGACGGACTTAATGATGTTGAATCAATTGCACTTTGTGTGTGTGTGTGTGTGTTTGTGTTGTAGTTCTGTGTGAGTGATGTAGGAACACTGAGTACACTAGTAACCCCAGGGACCACCAGCAGCACCGCTGAACCAACTGCAGGGACTTCTGGGAGATCCGCTGATGCAGAAAGCGCTCCACCAGACAAGACAGGTAGAGTCATAGAAATAGGTCATGTAATGTCGTAGTGGTGTCAGAGGTTGAGCATAAAGCAATGACTCAATGTAGATGGACAGTTTCACTTTGCACACACACCTCTATCAAATTTCAGGAGCAGTCAACCTTTAACATTTACACAGGTTATTGAACACGGGTCATTCCATGTTGGAATTCCCAGGACAGTAGATTGTCCTGGGAATAACCCAGGTCGTCGCCATTCAGACCAGACCGCACAAGACCCGTGCCACCATGTTTACATCTACGTCACTGCCATGCAGAATAACCCGGGTCGAGAGCAGGGTCACGCACCCGGGTCTAATAACCCGGGTTGACCCATTCACACCAACGCCTGACCCGGGAATAACCCGGATCCGCGACCCTGCTCTCGACGTCGTTGCTCCGGTGT
This sequence comes from Monocentris japonica, assembly GCA_900323365.1. Classification (NCBI taxonomy): domain Eukaryota; kingdom Metazoa; phylum Chordata; class Actinopteri; order Trachichthyiformes; family Monocentridae; genus Monocentris; species Monocentris japonica. The sequence continues at coordinate 9,237 of OOFE01028863.1, forward strand.
GAAAGGGGTACAAGTAATTGTTTCAAATGCTTCAGAGCAACCATAATAATATTAGACTGAATGTGTGGAGGCGTCTTGGGTGGTGGATGGGTAGACATAGATGTTTGTCGTAGATGGAATAATGGTGGTGTGGGGAGGTCAGGAAAGTGGAGGGGGGCCCAGAGTCACCTCCTGTGTACAAGGCCTAATAATTCCTAGCTACGCCCCTGTCTAGCCTTCTGACCTTCCAAGATCATGAATGCCATCATCACAAACTCACTGTCATTTATATTTATATTTTGACCATAGTTCCTTCTTTGCCCATAGCTAACTGCGGTTATTTGGCTCCACCCACTGAGGTTTAACTCAACCAATAAGGTTATTTCTGCCTCCAAGAAATGTTTCTACAACTAAAACTCCAATCTGCGTCAAATAAACTTGGCTCTGTTTCAGATGTGTCAGCTCCCATCGGTTCTATGAGAGGGTCGGCTGTGGAGCCCGAGAGGCCGGTTCAGGCCAAACCCGAGGTCCAGATCGGACCGGGACAACAGAACCACGAACCCAGAGCACAGAGGACCTACACAGAAGAGCTACGCAGGGAGCCAATCACTGACAAGTATGTTGGCAACTGCTCTGCTCTTGACAACACGATGACAACATTTGTGCACGTGTGCACACACACATACAATACACGTACACACGCACAATAACTGGCTAAATGTAGACAATGTGACGTCAAGATATTTCCAGTGCAGCTACAATGGAGTTTGACAGCAGAAAGAAATTCAGTTCTCTAAAACTTGGTGTCAGTTCCTCAGAATCAAAGAGCAAGGGCTTCTTTCTAGACCGACATTCAACAGGAAGAAATCCATCGGAGAAGAGAAAGAGATACCAATCTCTCCACTAACAGAATGCGACCAACTATGACTGAAAGCAGTTCACGCCCATTCTCTGGGAGTTTTTGCAAGGCATTCTGGGAAATGTAGGAACTCACTAACTGAAGTAGAAGTAGACAAGGCAGCTTGAGGGAAAGTGGGTACAACAAAATGTTAAACTACAACACTTCATCACAAAATAACTCCTGCGATGCATTGAACTTATGATATACAGTACTGTGCAAAAGTTTTAGGCAGGTGTGGAAAAATGCTGTAAACTAAGAATGCTTTCAAAAATGGAAGTGTTAATAGTTTATTTTCATCAATTAACAAAATGCAGTGAATGAACAGAAGAGAAATCTAAATCAAATCAATATTTGGTGTGACCACCCTTTGCCTTCAAAACAGCATCAATTCTTCTAGGTACACTTGCACACAGTTTTTGAAGGAACTCGGCTGGTAGGTTGTTCCAAACATCTTGGAGAACTAACCACAGATCTTCTGTGGATGTAGGCTTCCTCAAATCCTTCTGTCTCTTCATGTAATCCCAGACAGACTCGATGATGTTGAGATCAGGGCTCTGTGGGGGCCATACCATCACTTCCAGGACTTCTTGTTCTTCTTTACGCTGAAGATAGTTCTTCATGACATTGGCTGTATGTTTGGGGTCGTTGTCCTGCTGCAGAATAAATTTGGGGCCAATCATACGCCTCCCTGATGGTATTGCATGATGGATAAGTATCTGCCTGTATTTCTCAGCATTGAGGACACCATTAATCCTGACAAATCACCAAATACATATCCAGAATGCAACACCA
>OOFE01028864.1:4555-19524 GCA_900323365.1 Monocentris japonica
TCTTTTTTTTTTTTTTTTCAGCGGTTCTGGTCAAGGCATATATTGTAGCATGGACTTGTAGACCGGAGCCGTCAGCCTGAGGAGGAACACCCATGGAAAATGATGCATCCGCGGAATCTGGAAATATAAACTTTCAGTGTCGTTTCCATGTCGGGGAAATTGAAAGCACGGGCAGCTAGAGAGAGAAGGAGATAACAGACTGGCGTTGAAGAAGAGACCCTCTCTTTATTTTTTGTGAATGTTTGGCTATTATTCTCTCGGACGTTATACACACCTAAAGGAATTGGTGGCCGGGACGACTGTGTGTGTTGTGATGCTTCTTTTCCACCTCTTATCTGGTGTCAGTTTTGGTTTCTCCAGCAAGATCTGCGCTCTTCCAGAATGGCTCGCTTTGAAGACGAACTGTCCAGCCGGTATGGAGGCGGCTGTCCTGCGGGCCCAGCCAGAGGGGCCAACCGGCAGACGGGGCCTCCGGGGGTCCAGAGGATGTACAAGCAAACGATGGCCCAGAGAGCCAGGACCATGGCCATATACAATCCTATTCCCGTCAAACAGAACTGCCTCACCGTCAACCGCTCTCTGTTCATCTTCAGCGAGGATAACATCATACGGAAATATGCCAAAAAGATCACCGAATGGCCATATCCTTACAGTATAGGCACGCCAAACTCCATTCAAAAATGTTGCACTTTATTACTGCCTTGCTTATCGGCAAGGGTTCATACCTGGGACGACATGGCTTAAGTCCTTTTATGAGTCAGTAAGAGACACCGTTCATTTCGGCCTGCATATAATACATAAAAGAGGCTTTTCTTTCAATGAAATTTCAACTTTTATAATTGGTTCGCCTGTTGTTCCCACAATCCGCGTCCACCGAAATACACCGCGGAGGACGGTAGCGAGCTGCCCGAACCACTTTTAAGAATACGATTTTATTGAAAATAAGAGCCTCTTGGTCGATTTTCTACTGGCCGAATTTACCAATAGTTCCTAATATTTCAGAAAAGGTATTTCACGTTCTGCGAAGTGTGTCTATTCGTCGATAAGCAAGGTGACATTAAAGTGTCAGATTTTCAACGGAGTTTGGCGTGACGTTCTTCCCCAACAAGTGAGAACGCACACAGGAAGAGTCTGTGTCTTTCTTTCAGTGCTTGTGTTTTGGTGCAATGTGTTTGACTTAATGTCGAAGTCATTTAACGTCGTCCAGCACGGAGGGTTTCCAATTTGTTTGTCAAGGACCCAGGCATCCCAGGGTCCCTAATCTGAGAGAATATTTGTTGACTGTCTGATGTGCAAAGAGTGAAACCTCTGATTAGAGTAGTCATCATACACTTAACTTCAACTGAATGAAATCATTATTTTAGCTGCAGACCCTCTGGAATCCTCTCAAGGACCCCTGGGGGTCCCCAGATCAGAATTTGGGGTTGTTGTGGTGGTGGTCCCTCTGTGTACCGTATAGTTTGTACAAGGTAAACAGGATTAGGGATTTGGAGCAAATCAGAGCAAGTTTCAAAGTTGACTAATGGACTATAAGCTGCCAACACTTTAGGCATTGTTTTTAAAGGCTATTGTCTGACTCATATTTGACTGAAATACTCTTTTGTTGTGCTTTCAAGTCTGGCTTGCACAGTTTTTTTTTTTCTTGAATCCGAGTCTGCAGATGGTGCTGTCCAAGGTGCTGAACTCCCAGCAAACAGCAGGCTGGCCTTAGCTTCTATGCACTGGCATTCTGCATGGGTGTGACACCAAACCAACAAGCCATAGGAATAAAATGCATGCGGATGCAGGTCTACAATTACTTTCTGGGCCATTTTATTTGATTTTGTTTGCATTAGATGATTACATGACAGTGGATGCCACCTGTTGATTTTTGTGTATTGACTCAGCACCAAAATGTTTTTTTTTTTTATTGTAGATGTGCAGATTTGGATATTTTTTTGAGGAAACGTCAATAGTGAAACACGGTTCCTCGGTTAATGAGTGTGAAAGGTGTTGCAATTAATTCTTATTAAGTTGTGTAATGGCCTCCATTACTTAAGTAACTGGTTGGTTGCCCCCAGTGCTGAGCAAACATTTATCATGCTTTGACATGGCAGTGCATTACCAAGCCCTTTATCCCAATGCAGAGCAATCATTGCAACACTGCAGAATGATCCATTAACGCCCCAAGCAGCTGGAGGCCAGTGGCTGTAGCCCTCTCTTGAGGACTTCCTCCTCCTTGCAGAACTCATACAGCCCCTGAGGGGCTCTTGGGGTGATGGCGCTAATAAACAACAGTGTTGCACTGCAGGGAGAGGAGCTACCCAATAAGCGTTGCAGATTTGTGGATCATTTCTTGAAATGGCCAGAACCACTCCTCTTGCTCATCTATTGTTAAGGGTAGTCCCATTAGCTAAAAAGCTGATGGGACTACCCTGAAGGTGCAATCCCCGTCAGATCCTCTTTCACTGTTAGAAATCAATCTGTGATATTCAATGCATTCCAGGAGTTATTTTGTGATTGTGTTGTAATTTTTTGGTATCAACCTGCCTCTTCTGCTTCTACCTAAGTTAGTGATTTTCCTATATTTCCCAGAATGCCTTTTGACTACACCCAAAGAAGGGGCGTGATCTTATTCCTTTTTTTTCAAAGGTGGGTGTATGGGCATATAAATATAGCTAGATAGCCAACTAGTTTGTGAAATTCAGGGCGTGTCTATGATCGCAGTCAACCCCCTAACTCAAAACACATGTTGGGTCTAGAAAGGAGCCCTGTTTTATTCTGAGGGACTGACACCAAATATGTTATCAAACTCCAGTTATCCATGGGAATGAAAAAAATACACCATCAAACAACACAATGGACCCAGAAATGCAAGGAACATTGCCAATAGCTGTTTTCTAACAATGTTAATGGTGGATTTTTCTCTTCTTCCCTTTTCTTCCTGTTGCTTCTTCCTGCGGTTGTGTTTGCATGTGTAGCAATTCATACGTTCCTTTTCCCCAAGTCTTCCTTAACAGTCTCACTCCATTTGAGTACATGATACTGGCCACAATTATAGCCAACTGCATCGTGCTGGCCTTGGAGCAACACCTACCCGCCTGCGACAAGACACCGATGTCAGAGCGCTTGGTAAGTAGCCACAATGAAACAACCTTACAGCTCCAATGCTGGTGATTTCTACTTTGTCGAGTTGAACTGAAGGTTTGCATAGTCATTTATAGGTAGGACAAGTTTCGTGGCCACAGGGCACTGCAGTGTTGTCATGATGGCAAAATTTTGGCTGCGATACAATACTACATTTAATATCGACAACTTTGATATTGCCATGATACCGTGGCAAACACGAAAAAACATCAAGCAAAGTCACAGAACAACCACTGTGATGCTTTGCTTTTCAGGGGAACTGGGATCCAGTTCAAGACGTGGTGGACTGTTTGATAGTGTTGAAAGTTTTTTTTTCTGTTCGACTCATACAACTAGCCAGACCGACACTGTCTATTCCAGTCGTTCTTCTTCTTTTAATTACTCCAAGCCAACTGGCAGAACACATTTGTTTAAAGTATCGAACGTTTATAAAGGTTCAATATTGAATTCAACCTCTCACTATGGTATTGAAGTAGTATTGAAATTTTGGTTATCATGATAACATAAGGGCGCCATACAAAAATATGATACATTTTCCAAAATGTGAGGCTGTCAATCTGAAAATGAAGTGGTCTTTCCTAAATTTCCTACAAGTTTACTTTTTGAAAAGACACGGTTTTGGGCGTTTTAGACAGACAGAAAACATTTTATTTCCATTCATACTGAATGGCAGAGAAGATCCGTCCTCCACAGTGCTGCAGATTAAGCAGAACCCCAAAGAGCTGCCTTTGATCCCCCTGTGTATCGTCACCTCAGGATGCCGCTTAGCCCCCCCCCCGTTGTCCATTAACTGTAGCCACTGGCCTCCAGTAGTGGCTGTTTTAAGAATGAAATGTCACTCCCTGAGGCAAGGAGCCTCCCAGCTGCCCATTTCCATTGATCCACTGTCTCAGACAGGCGGAAGCACTGTCTGTCATATGGCTGAGAGTTCATGATGGTATGAAGCCATCAGATCCAGAGCAGGGCTGTGCCAACGCATTATAAAGTCTCTACATAAATATATATTTATATTGCACTCCTTACCAGTGGCTGCTTGTGATGTTGTAGGACTACTATTGCACTTATTGTAAGTGACTGGATAAAAGCGTAAGCTCAATGCCTAAAATGTAAACCTAAATCACAGAAAGTTCCATATGGCGTGATGGCCTTACCCAAATCAATCCAAATGAAATTTTATATCTGTAGCACATTTCATATGGCACCGTAATCCAAAGTGCTTCACAAACATGGTTAGAAACAGTTTGGGGCCATGTGAAAAGAAAGCCCAACAAAATGACACAACACAAAGGGTCACAAGAATGGGATCAATAAGAGACTTAAAAAACACTGTAAGAATCGGAAGCCAGTGTAGAGATTTTAGAATTGGTGTGATGTGGTTCGTCTTTGTTAGTTGAAACTAAGGTTCGAGCAATGTGGCATTTTGAAGGCCGTTACTGACACTTGATGATATTTTGTACCATTTTCTGGCCATTTTGTTTCCCCCAGAGTTGTATTCTTGTCAGTGTGAAAAGCCTCTGAAACAGCATTCAGACCATTATGGGACACTAAAACTCTCCATTGAAATCCAGACTGGTTAAATAGTTTTAGGTGGGTTAGCAGCTCCTTGCGGCAGGGTGAGGCAGGTTTCACCTCCATCATATTGGATGTCATATACTGATATTAGTCTAATGGATGGAAGTCTGTGATTTCATAAACCCCCCTCACTCCCATCTTCTCTGCCCTAACAGGATGACACAGAGCCCTACTTTATTGGAATATTTTGTTTTGAGGCTGGTATCAAGATCATCGCCCTGGGCTTTGCCTTTCACAAAGGCTCCTACCTGCGCAATGGCTGGAATGTAATGGACTTCGTGGTGGTCCTAACGGGGTGAGTAGCACTGGCCTTAATGGCTTATACAGCTGCTAACTGACAGAGCTGCTGGTCAGCACCGATTAATGAGGGGAGAACACAGCTAATGTGTGTGTGTGCGCTTGTGTGTGTGTGTGTGTGTGTGTGTGTGTGTGTGTAGACACAAACATTCATGCACAGGAATTGAGAGTGTGTAGTACAGCCATCAGCAAGGCTGCAGTAACTACTGGTTCAGTGTGGGTTTAAATAAAACCTATATATGGGGCTGCTTAGTGAGTCACATAGTGTATGTGTGCATGTGTGTTTACACGTGCAAGGCCAAGAAGAGAGAGCGTGAGTATGTGTGGAAGTGTGGATGCAAGGTGAGCCCTCTTTGGTGTGATTAATGAACTAACTGTGAGTGTTTGTGTGCACTATTACGACTCCAGCCCTCAGGGCATTAACGGACATTGTGAACGTATGGAAATAACCTCCTTCTAGTGTGTGTGTGTGTGTGTGTGTGTGTGTGTGTGTGTTTCCCCGAGACTAAACACACACCTCCACCCACTCCTTCTCCCTAAGGGATACCACCATTGTAAAATGGACAGAGTGCATTTTCCTGCCCTCCTGCCTCATTCCAGGAAAACTGAGGGAGGCATTTGTTGTTAAAAATAGCTCCCACATCTCCAAATCTAATTGGCTTTTTGGATGCCTATATGGTGTTTTAGCGATGAGTAACAGAGCATCTCTCTCCATTGAGAGGAATAATGGTTGCACAAGAGCCTACATTCATATCGCATTAAAAGTAATGAGATTGAGCAAGAGGCTGAAGATGGCTTTACTGGATTGGTGTGGTGCAATGTCAGGAAAAGGAAGAGACGAGGTAGCCTAAAAGCATTCAGAGGAAACTTTTGACATCACACAGTCAACTTAATGGTATATGCTTACATATATACAGAAAGGTGACAAATTAAAGGAAAAACCTGAATGAGTGGAGAAACATAACGAATGCAGAAGCTTCCTTACAGGTGTACTGCATGGTACAATTAAGCAATTAACATCCTATCATGCTCTGTGGCATGTATACAAATGCTGAGAAGGCCCAGTTGACCTCGATTTTGGATCAAGATGGCAGGAGGAAAAGATCTAAATGACTTTGAAAGACGGTTCATTATTGGGGCTCGGATGGCAGGAGCTTCAGTCACAAAGACTGCTCAACTGGCTAGTGTTTCAATAGGAACGGTGACGAAAGTGACATCTGCATTTAGATCCATGGGAAACACTTCAGTAAATAGGGTCAGAAATTGTGGTTGAAAGCGCACATTTGATGACCGTGATGCTGGTGCATTAGTGTGATGTAAGGAAAAACAGAAGAGCAACTCTTCCTCAGGTGACTGAGAATGTCAATGCAGATATTATAGTAGGGTTGCAGTGTATAAACCCCTCTTTACAAAGACGAATGCTCAATTGAGAGTTCAGTGATGCAAAAACCGTAGGCACTGGACTACAGAGATGTGGAAAAAAGTGATATGGTCAGATGAGTCATCATTCACCATATTCTCCACAAGTGGGCGAGTGCATGTGTGGTGTACACCAAGAGAACGGTACACGTCTGAATGCTTGACCCCTACAGTGAGGGGGGTCCGGTGGCTCTGCTATGCTGTGGGGGGCATTTTCCTGGCATGGTTTGGGTCCACTTGTCCCCTTAGAGGACACTTGTGGGTCCTCTTGTCCCCTTAGAGGGAAGGTTCACTGCAAATCAATACAAAGTTATTTTGAGTGATCACCTTTATCCAATGATGAAACATTTCTATCCTGATGAGTATGACAATAATGTGAATCATATGCTATGGCCTTCGCAGTCACCAGATCTCAACGCAATTGAACACCGATGGGAGATTTTGGACCGACGTGTTAGACAGCGCTCTCCACCACCATCGTCAAAACACCAAATGAGGGAATATCTTTTGGAAGAATGGAGTTCCATCCCTCCAGTAGACCTCCAGAGAATAGTAGAATCTATGTGGTTGTGGTGATCCAACACCTTACTAAGACACCTTATGTTGGTTTGTCCTTTAATTTGTCACCCGTCTGTACGTTATATCGTATATGTTATGGCATTGCTATTTTGAATCTGGTTTGGACTTGTGGTAATCAAAGGTATCCAGCTATGAAACAGAATTTCAATGCTAGGATGATAGTGTCATTACCAGTATAGGTAAGGTACCCATATAAAATCGCATATAGGCACATCGCCAAAAGCAGCTGAGTAAGCGAAACACCAAAAATAGCATCATGTAAGCCTTTTGTGCTCGTTGGATTCAGAGCCAAACTCTGATTGAATCATTTGTCAACCCCACATGAAAGTCCACTGCCCTACCAAGGGAGCTAAAGCACCAGTGTGGCTGCATGAGAAATGTAAAGGTATTGTATCTCTGTGGCTGCACCGGGGGGTTTTGGTTGTTTTTTTTTGGGTTAGAGCGACTGAATGACTTATACTAGCTTCAGGTTGCTGTGAAAAAGCTTGAAAAAAAAAAACAGGCCTGGTCATGGTAAGATGCAGGCAAACTGTTATAAAAATCTGCTTTGATGATAAAATGTGACGTGTTATGTAGGTCAACTGTTTTATCTCGTCTTTGCAGGTACAAGTGATGTGATTACACACAGTCAGGCTTTGCTTACATCTAAAGCTCCATTTAAAGTCTGTTGACTTGCTTCTTTCTATTAAATTTTCATGTGTGTCTCCTGCGCAAAAAGCCTCCCTGTGTCTGTACACCTGACCTCTATGGCAACACTGAGCCCTACGCCGGAGCGATATTAGCTCTACATCACTGCAGTGTGTGTGTGTGTAGGTGTGTGCAATCTTGGGGCACAAGAACACCTTGTTTTCTACTAAAACAATACAAATATTGCAGCAAGTTATGCAGTATCCATTTATTTTTTAAAATTAATAATGTACAATGAATTCCTGAAACCTCTCCTTTCTAAACCATAAAGAGCAAGCTGAAAAGAAGAAGTAGAAAGGAAGAATTCCGAAGTAAGGCAAACCTTAGGAAGTGATCAAATTTCAAAAAGCCAAAAGGTATCTAAGCATCATATTTCCTATAAGGATAGATCTCCGCAGTGATTGACAGCAGGATGTTTCCTGCACATTCATATCAAAAACAATTCAACCATGCTCAGAACCTACATAGAATGATGACGGCTCTATTTTTTTCTTTTATAGTCTATTGAACTAAAAGGGGGAAATGTGTCTTTTTTCCCTCTTCCCCTCCACAGGGAAAACAGGGTCAGCCACAGAATAGCACCCCTGGAGCAGATGAGGAATTGGTGCCTTGCCCTGCTCCAGTGTCCTTTAGTAACACACTGAATCCCTACTAGCTCCAGGGATGCTGTTCTGTAGCTGACCCTGCACTCTGACCTCCCTTTGAAGGGGGGAAAGTCAAAAGAGAATTTCCTCATGGGGATCAGTACAGTGTCATATCACATGAAGGACACTTTTACAGAGCGGACACTCATGTCATGGAACCTGGGACCTTCCAGTTACAGGGCGGTCTTTCTAACCTTGGCCACCCTCATAATCCAACATCTTTCCTTTTGCGCTGGTCTGAGCATTCACTTCATCTTCCCAGAGTAAGCTAAGTCAATATGGACCATCAGCATTTGGCAGTTGCTCTTATCCAGAGTAACTTACAATGAATGGATCAGTTGACTAAGCAAAAGAAATTCTTCATCACCATCATCATAAGCAATCAACATTAAGGATTGCAATGGTCATCGCTGTAGTGCCCTGACAATAATCCTGTGAGTTATCAACAGAGAGAGGTGCAAGGAAAAGAAAAAAATAAGAGCTAGGGGAAGAGGTAGAAGGGATTTTTGGAAAGCAATTTGAGTAGAGGAGAGAAGGTGGGGAGAAGGTGATACGAAGTTCTTGTTGATAAGATGAACGTCAGAAGATGACAGAAAATGTGGAGTAGCTCTGCTGTTCTGACTGGCGTGAGAAGGTCATTCCACCATTGGGGAGCCAGGAGGCAGAAGAAAACGAGACGTGCTGACAAACTCAGGTCTTATTAGTTCACCAGGTCTCTAAATGCTCCAGATCAATCTCATAACATGTGGCCAGTGTGTTCCTAACTCTGGGACTGCTTAATATAGAGATAAGCCTCTCGTGTCACCAGCTAGGGCCCCTATCTATCTTCATTACGCTGGCTGTGCTTGTGAAGTGGCTATGATAAATGGCTTTCTCTGTACTCTGTCCCTGCCTTTTATTCTTCCTACCCTGTTTTCCCAGAGTCTCTCATTCTACCCCTCCTCTTCTTTTCTTTCTGTTCCCTCTCTCCCTCTTGTGCACACTATCCCATTGCCTGTACATGTGTTTAGGAAACATAGAAACTAAGACTTTTTGATCAGGTTGTTCATGCTGACAGATAGATAAAATGAATGTGAATCAGCAGGCCAGCTGGCTGCCTACAGGAGGAAGGTGTACCAGTAAGGATCCATGGAAAGTTTGCAATCTGTGTAGTCTGATGAAGAGCAATGTGCTCTAAATTTATTGTCACATGTTGTTATGAATAACCATGTGTTAATATTACTAACAAGAAAAATATTATGACATGACATTGTGGCCATTTTGTCTTGCACATCTTTCACATGTCCACCCATGTGCCTCTGTTTACTGATGCTCACTGCCACAGGCCAACTCTGCTCTGCTTCTGTCAGTGCCCTGGGCCCACACTAGAGGTTTGAAAAGGTACACACACACACAGATACATAGACAGACACACACACACACACACACACACACACACACTTTTTAGCTGCTAGAGCCTGGACCACAATAAGGGGTGGGAGGAGCTTGAGGGAAGAGCTTGTTTACGGGCCATACAAATACATTGAGCTGAATAAAGGGAACAACAAACCAAATGGGGAATGATTAGCAGGTCATCCCTTCACCACATCTTTTGACTTACAGACTGCCTTTTATAATGATGCCAAACACAAGCTTATTGATTTGGTACAGTCCTTCAAAAATCCACTTAACCTTGAGAGATACACAAGTCCAATTCTTACATGAACTGATCCCCCCACACACTCATAGTGTGTATGTGTGCACAAGAGCAGGGTCACGTTAGTATGAAAATACTGTACTTTTTATGATTTGTTGTTGCCCACTTAGGTGCCAGATGGATGGTGGTCTACCAAATTATCAACAACCCAACAAATATTATCTCTGTATTATCCTGATGTGGTAAACCACCGATCTGGTTCCTTAAAACAAATGCAAAGGTTTTTTCATTCCATTTTATCCAGGTCCACACGATCTACAACTCTGGGTCAGTGGTCCTCCAAAACACTCAAGAGCTACTCCACCTCCAATCACAGCCTTCCTCTTTCCTGCTTTCTTCATCACACACACTTTTGCCCTCTGAGATATTTTACACATTTATTTCTTTGAATTAAAGGCCTGTTCTGTGGATAGAGATAGAACGGCAAGAGAAAAGAGAGGAGAGGAAAAGCCGAAGGGAGAAGAGGGAAGAGGAGGGGAGGAAAGAGGGAATATGAGATAATATGAGAGCAAGGGTAAGGTGAGGCGAGGTGAAGAAAGGAGAGACGAGGAGAGAGGAGAGAAGAGGGGAAGGGAAGGGAGCAGTGGAAACGAGAGGAAAGAGTAGAGTGGAGAGGAGACGTATAATGATCAATTGTCCCCAGCCTGTGACAGTCTACAAGCTCCTCTAATCCTGAAAAGGCTCTCCCCTTCTTTTAATGATGCCAAGGGACAGATAGGAAGAAAGAAAAAACCATGTCACGCTGTGCATGATTGAGCTTTGTGGTTTTTGGAGGAGCAGCAGAGGGATTTTTCTGATTCACTTGTGTTAGGACAAGTTGTAAAACGGTTCAAGCATAATGTGTGTTTGGGCTCTTCAACAGCGCTCCGTTTCTTTACTTGGCTAGAGGTTTCATCAGTGGGTGTTTCGGTGCAAACATATTTCATTCTGTACATAATTCACTCACTTGTTCGTCAACATGAGAGCATGCATGTCCAGGAAAAGCACACACTGCATGGAGACTGACTGGAGGGGGAGGGCCGCTTTAAGCATGTTTGAGACAGAGCAGAGGCAGGAGCTTAGATCAGCTACTGCAGGGCAGCTGGAGCATCAAGGCCAAGCTTACATCAAAAAAAAAAAAAAAGAGAACAAGAGTGAAGCAAATCTTTTCACTCTTGTAACCTGTGCAGTCAAAGCAAAGGCCAGCGTTTCAATGCCTATTAAACTTTTCAACAGTTCATCCACAGTAAGTGTTTTTTCTTTCTTCGAAATGAAAATGGGAAACGCACTATATACTCCTATACATTTTATACTAGGATGCCAGGGAAACTATATAACCTAAAACAACATGACCTAACACCTCAGTTTAAAATGCAATAATAAAACAGGTTGACCTTATTTTACATTTGTTTCCATCAAACCACCATTGATATTTCTTTGAAAGAGTAGGACATATTTTGCCAATATTTTCAACTTTTCCCTGCTCTCACATGCTACCAGCAAAATAGCATAGGCGAACCAACATGAGCATGATTTTTAAGTAATATGTGAGGTTGTGTTAATTTGTGTGTAGATAAAAAACAAGGACTTTCATTTGCAAGTATGAATTTTATGCATGTTGAAGACAGTAAATACGACATGAGACACCACAAAATAAAGCAGGTTCCCAAACTAACTTTGCTGGGAACCCCATGAAACCTCCTCTAGGACCCCACTTTAGGAACTACTGAAATACAGTACTGGTTCAGGAAAAACTAGTACCCTTTCTCAAATCAAGAAATGCAGTACTTTTCCAGCAACAGTACTCCGTGCAACACCACTACAAACTGCTGTTTCATTGCATAACACTACATAATGCATAACATTACATAATTTATATGAATTGAAAAGCTTGACTTTTTTTTTCTTAAAGCTTCTAAATGACTTCAAATAGGTTTGCTTTTACTTTTCAAGGTTGCTGTGTGTGTTGCTTAAGTTTTCAACCCCCTATCCTCAAATAAATTCTTTCACAATGGTGATGTTACCAGCAAAGTAAAACCCAGTGAAGTGGGACTACATAGGTCAGAAGACCTTAGTGTACTGCAAGACCATGATATCCATCAAGCTAGAAAGACGCTAAACCTAAAGCTTTCATTGAAGAGGGTTAAAAGCAGAACCAGAAAAGAATCAGAAATCTTTCATTTATGCCAGTGCTACTCAATGAACAATCCACAATCCACAGCCAAGCTTGTCATTTATTTCAACATTTTCCAAATGGGTGTTCTATTAACTTCATCTAAAATCTGACGAGATCTGCCCCAGATCATCTTGGGATCCTCCTGGCAAGCTGTAGCCATCTGCCATCGTAACAAAACCCATTTTTTTAGGGTTAAGTGTGATTACGTGTGATTATGAAAAGGCCAGCCCTGGTCACTGTGAACAAGTGACTGATACAGACATCCAACGCTGCCTTGAAACAGGGAGAAACCTCAAGAGGGGAGCAGGCCATTACAGCCCTGGATAGAGATGGGAGGGACAGGGGAGGAGGGGGAGGAAGCGGGTAGGTGAGCCATTAGCTGAAGACTGAAGGGGTAAAAAGGAGAACACTAATGATGTATAAGGATGGCAGTCCTAGTAATTGCTAGGGAGTGAGCGGCGGAGGTCCCTGCATTGAAAAGCAATCAGGATCAAAGTGGAGGACAAAGTGGTTTGATTGACAGTGGTAGAGTGGGAAGGTAAGGAAACTGGGTGGCTGCCGTGTCCCGGTGTTGTGACATGTTGTGACATAATTCCTATTCTGCTCTTTAGGTCGACGAATGAGAGCAGAGACGTGAAGACTGGTATTACAATCTGCGGAGCGGATAAGTAGAATAACTCACTCTTCAATTGGAGCCACTTGAAGAATAGAACAGACTGTGTAGCTTAATCATTTCAACTGCAGTCAAAAGGGAACACAGCCACAGCCACTGTGTCAACAGCAGTCAGTGCTGACAGCAATGAAAACACATCTAAAATCAAGCTTACTGACAAGCAAATCATTACTAAGGATCATTATCAGCATAATTCAGGGTCGGATCGGCATCACAATTAAAAAAAAAACACTTGACAAACTTCTGAATCTCCATTATAGGTCCAATCAATAGTAACTTTGCTTAACTCCCATTGTATTGGTTCCATAGCTTCTTGCTCACCAGTGCAACTGTGGCAAGGACATCAGTCTCCGTTAGTGCATGCTGTCCTCAACAATACCAACAATAGAACCAAACTTGACACTGTGACATGAAAAATGCTTAAGCTACAGGACTCTTTGTGACTTCCTCTGCCGGCTCAAGGACAGCCAATGAAACACTGTTCAATGGTAAAAGAAGTGAATGAGGAATGAAAAGATAAAATTTGTCTGGATACATGATTCTTTGTGAAAGTTTGTTCTTGCGACGCAGACGTACTTGAGCATGTCATGAAAGGTTTTTATTTTGGTTGTCTACAGTCACAAAAGGACAGATAATAAGTTAAAGAGTATTTGCAGCACTGAGCAGTTAAAGGGAAATGCATGGAGAAAATAAAACACTTTAAGAAGATCTGTTCTATTTCCTATAAGAAGCAATGCAGCAAAAGGGAACTTTTCGTATGAATTCATTCTGCCTTTACACTAAAGGGCTGTGAAAGTTGAGATTTGAACTCCAGGAATTCAGACATGCAGGATTAATAACCTCGCAGTCCTATGTAGGGCTGGGCGATGTTGACAAAATTAATATCACGATAATCAATTTAGAACAATATCTGCCAACACATTGCAAAATCCTGTTAAATAATGAAATTGACATTTTCATAAAATATCAGTTTCAGATAGTATTTGCTTTTCGTCATTAATTGAGACAACAGCATTGTGTATTGTGATAACTCAAAACTCCAACTGCATGACATGTGTCTTCATATTTCTATCAGGACTGATTAACAGGGTTTCAACAGCAGACACCCTCATGTACATAAATACTCTACTGGCCAACTAGTTAAACAATACTCTGTGTACAAAGGATATCATTCTTAGGGCTGCATGATTATGGCTAAAATGGCACCATTTTATTGCAGCGTATCATGATCATGATTATTAATCACAGTTATAAATCTTGATGATATCAGTAATAAAATTTATTTATTGTGCTTTTTGCATCGCATATCAACATCCTCACCATTTCTACCTACAGCTGATATTCTAAATGGCATTAAGTATTGCAAAATTGTTGGTATGCCAGTATTGTGTGGTTATTAACCACGGAAACTAAAATTGCGATATATCATTATACATGATTAACTGTGCAACCCCGTAATCCTTCTCCAAGGAGAGGTTCTGCCGGTGAATACCAACCATACTTTGAGTAAATGAAAGTCACCAACAGTTTCATTAGCCATGTTTCTGGGGACTGCAGAGTTCTGAGAGACATTGTAGCTTTAAACCCAAGGGTTTCCAATTTAATATTACAGCTACGGGTGGCTGGGTAGAACTGTGTTAATCAGGAACAGGAAGAAACAAAGATGTAGACAATGGGGGATGGGGAGACTTTGGCATCACAAGAGCTCTTTGCTGCTGTAGTTTAAACTCAGCAAGACCCACACTGATTGGATCTGTCACAGTTTGCACCATCGTCCCTCAACACAGCGATGCGCCAGTGCCCACATTTTGTAAAATGAGCAAGGAAATCACAGCGATACGCTTTCACACATCACTAGAATAAAGAATAACTCAATAATAGGCGGGTGGTGTAGCTTTAATATCTGTGTCCTGAGTCACATCCTGGCTTCCTGTGTTGTCCCCTCCTGCTCTGCATCCTCTCCAGCAGGTTCATGCCAACATGCAAGCACACACACATTAAGGGATTACACACACACACACACACACACACACGACCAGGATGTAATAATAATAGTCACACACCGTCACACACGATTCTCCCTGAGTGCAGTGGACACTGAAACACGATGAGAGCAGCAAC
>OOFE01028865.1:0-10435 GCA_900323365.1 Monocentris japonica
GGTGATGTGAGGCTTGCGTGCAGCTGCTCGGCCATGGAAACCCATTTCATGAAGCTCCCGACTCACAGTTCTTGTGCTGATGTTGCTTCCAGAGTCAGTTTGGAACTCTGTAGTGAGTGCTGCAACAGATGATTGGCGATTTTTACGCGCTACGTGCTTCAGCACTCCTTTGCCCCACTCTGTGAGATTGCGTGGTCTACCACTTCGTGGCTGAGTTGTTGTTGCTCCTAGGCGCTTTGACTTCACAATAATAGCACTTACAGTTGAGCGGAGCACATCTAGTAGGGCAGAAATTTCACGAACTGACTTGTGGCAAAGGTGGCATCCTATGACAGTGCCACGTTTAAAGTCACTGAGCTCTTTACCACCCATTCTAAATTCTAAATGTTTGTCGATGGAGATTTCATGGCTATGTGCTGGATTTTATGCACCTGTTAGCAATGGGTGTGGCTGAAACACCTGAACTCAATAATTAGTAGGGGTGTCCACTGACTTTTGGCCATATAGTGTAGCCCTTCACTAAATCAGCTCAAACGTTTAATCCTTTAATTATTGACAGTTTAGGTTGCATTGTGCACCACATATTGATAATAAAAGCTGTCTAATAAGAATGTGGAAACAAAACAGCCAAAACACATGCAAAGACAAAATATAATGAATGGGAAAGAAAGGGGCCACCACGGAAAGAGCCCCTGGGTGTATGAATGCACAACAAACAGCAGAGCAGGTCCTCAGCATCCCAACAAGAAGCTTTTTCCCAAACTCTTACTTTCATTTACTTTCATGAACTCATTAAGGTGTTCTACCTTTTTGAAGGTAAGAAGCTTTTGATTAGTTCTTGACATGCTTCCATCATGCTTCTCCCATCCACTGTGAGAGAACTGAACAAAAACAAGACCACATCTATTCGCTCATACTGCCAGGAATATGGAATACTAAACAACCTGATCCTTTGAAGTATAAATGTCAGCTCTGCCACAAATGAGTAAACTATCACGCTCATTTCTTGTATAAAGCTAAGCAGGATTTGCACACGCTAACCTTTTGAACATTTGTCGAACATTGCCTCCAATTTGCTAGATAAGACAAATTAAATGGAATTCAGCAGTATGTCAGGATAGGACTGCTCTCATTTCCATTCATTAATATAATTCACCTTTTGATCAATACACAAGCCCATTAGTTTGTACACTTCTCCTCTGGATGCCAAAGCAAAGAACCTATTGATTTTTATATTTCAATTGAAAAGGTGAGGCGTCTTAAAGTAGTGAGAGGTTCAGACACGCCATGCATCTCCTCCTGCTGTCAAAGGGACAGCTTCACACTCACCGTCTCTGTCTTCCCGCTTAATGAGAATTTCTGGGGAAAAAAGTGCAGGGGTGAAAGAGAGCGGGAGATCAAAAGGCCTGCATAGCTATGGCAGGTGAGGCAGGATTTCCTTTGAAACAGAGTCATTATGAGAGCCACTCAGGTCCCCTGGCAGAGCAGGTCTCGGCTGTATCTCTCCGGACTTTGAGATGTGCCAGCTCTGTCCCCTCTGGTAGTGGTATGGGACTGGGGCGCAGCACAGACTCACTCTGAGTGGTTTAGGAAGCTGAGGAGGTTATCTGGGGTGGCAGTGGACCTAAGGCTGGTTTTGTGATGTTAGTGGAAAAACACAAGGTTGTGTGACCTCATCAGAGAAAGACTTGCAAGTTAATAACAAAAGTTCATCTTTTCATTAGAATTAAATATCAATCCTCAGAGCAATTTCATTGTCTTGAGCTAGCCACAGTTTTGGTCTTTTTTTAACAATGATCTGCATTTAAATTGAGCTGAACTTCTTCATCTTTCAAGAGCATATCTGAAAATAAAATAATCAGTACTCTTTGCAAAGGTTGTAGTGCACTTTTAATGTTACCCGTCTTTATTCAGGGGGAATAAGAAGCTCTTTCTTAGGTTATTTAAACAATGAATGGTGTGGACTCGTTCTAAACGTTTCCATCACACTACTCAATCACTGCAAATGGCCTCAATTTGTCATGCATTAGAAAATCATAAAATTGCTATTTTCTATTTAATGTCCAGACATCAGTCTTATTCCCTGAGTTTGACATACTGTAGCACCCACGTTAATACACGGGCAGAGACGTGTTGCGCCAAGTACATCATCAGCACCACAAAAGGCCACCCACAGAGTAAATGGGGCCATTTCAAATGAATGGCTAATGGTTGACAATTTCACCAGCATTTCATTTTTTGCATGTCTATCAGTAGCACACGCTTTAAATTACATACAGTAGATCCTCTCAGACCTTCCCACTGATAGAGTGTTTGGATTCTGTCCAACCAGGCAGCAGCTTCCTCACAGTGTTTCTCTGTCAGCCCTGTGCACATCCTCCCACCCGCCTGGGAGGGAAAACAGAGACTTTCTAATAATAAAATCTTACACTCACACGAACGCACACACACACACACACACACGCACACATTCATACACACGCACATACTATCAGCAACACTTGTCTGCGCTCCCATTTCATTGTCAAATAAAGATATGTTCCTGTCAGTCAGACGTACGTCATATATTATGTGCTTTTTCACTACTGCCTTGTGGGGCTGGTATTTCAAGGTGGTACTATGGGTTGTCCAGGAAGACTGGGGCTGTTGGCATCTGGCATCGTATGTAATGTGCAGAGGTCAACTCTCTCTCTGCCCCCCCCTCATCTCCCTATGAAACACTCTCTCACATATACATCCTCTCTTTCTCTTGCTTGCCTCTATCAAACACATACACCCTCTCTCTCTCTTTATCACTCTCTCTCTCTCTCTTTTTCTTTCTATGTCATTAATTTTGTCTACCATTACACTGTTGTACATTGCACATTTGCAATGTAACACTAATTGCCGGGATCATCAAATATATAGAACTCTATCTGTTCATATTTTCAGGCTCACTATTCTGAAGCTTCATTCATAGTGTTTGATGCAGTGGACAGAGTCCCTGATGATGAAGCCATCTGCCCCTGTCTCCCCTCCCTTGGCCTCCATCCATTATGTCCACACTACCTTGTTTGAGTACCAGGCTCCAATAGCCAGCAACACCACATAGCAAACACCCTTTTTTGTTTCAATTATCACCTGGGCCAGATTCAACCCACGGAGCCAGGGGTCAGTGAGTACAGATAAGCTGACCTGAGGCCTAGGGATATTTTCTTTAACACCAATTGGCATATGGGTTCTGTCTTGGAAGTCCCTGTGACAGCTAGCTTAGCACTGGTGTATTTGGCAGATGGTTCCTTTCATTTGTGGGTTTGCTTTCAAGGCTAGGGCCCCTTGGAAGATGGTTTAACACTTTTTTTTTCACTCCTCCCCATACAAACTATCTCACACAGTCTAACTCACCCTAACCTTAACGCTTTTCAAAAGAGCGTCCAGGGCATCCACAGCCTCAGAGCCGCATGGGGAGGTTTTCATATGATGATGACAACAAGGAACCCCAAATTGGTGTGAGTCATCTCTTTCCAGCCATCATCAACCGACCAAATATAGTCCAGCAAGGGCAGCCCAAAAAATAGGATCAATTTTTTAAATTTTTTTTTATCAATCATTTGATTCACACCTGTACAATTTGAAACATGGCGCATTTGTATTAGATGCACCTCTATGGGAGCTGGGCTCTGTATGTGTGTTCATTTTTTCATGTGTAACGTTTTTTTGCAATGCACACTGATTATGATAGGCACAGAGCCCCAAGAGCCCTGCATAGGGGAAATGCAGTGTGCCCTTCTACACCAGGCAGTACGGTAGAAGTCAAACAAGCATCAACCAACTCAAGGCTGGTGCGTGGTGCATCCACATACCAGGAGTTTTTAAAGTCAACGTAGTTTCACTCACTCCGATCATTCATACCCCCCAGCCATCCCTCCACCCACTAGCACTAACACACTTGTTTCAATGTCAAGGACTTTGGTAACGTAACATGTTGTGTGGCCATTCATTTTTTATGCGATGGGGCAGTATTTTCTAATATAGACCAGTGGAGTCAGTGCACTCACAGTTTGTGATTTGGACCCCCTGCTGCTTCCTTTGATTGCTTGATTGTCATGCTCAGCCACACTTGGCTGCACCACTGAGCTGCACAGACCCCCATCAGTGCATAAAAGAAAAGATGGTGAGCAATTAGAAACCAGTCTGTAGTTAGGAGAAGGGGAACGTCACAGCAGGCATTATGGGAGAGTCACAGAAGATGCGTGCTCCGGCATATGATCCCCGTGTAACAACAGACACTGTGTGCACTTTAATTAGCTTTTGCCGTGGCATTGCTGTGTGTGTGATCTCAAACGCTGCTGGGATTTTCGGTTGGAAACAAATCTAGGCGAGATTCGACTTTTCGAAATGTTGATCTTTCTATCGAGATGTGTGTGACTTTACAGGGAATGGCGTTAGCATTGTAATGACTTCGCCTTTTCCCAGAGAACTAAATGGTTTTTTAATGCTTTTCTTTACATCGGATAGGCAACAGTTCTAATCCCTCTTCTATACATTATGAGGAGAAGCATGAAACCCTTCGAGACCTAAGAAAACAGGCCATTAGTAGATAGGACTGTGGAAATGTAAGCAGATGTTATGTCATGGTAATAATGTATATGATCACAAGGTACGGACGGGAGTGATATTTTTCAGTACAACAGCATCATGTGATGCTGAGGACAAAATCCTGTGCAGTATGACTTATTCCCCAGTTTATATTTGCATGCTCCCTTTGAGTCTGCTCCAAAGAATGAGATAGGAGTAGTAAAATAGCCAAAAAAGTCCAGGCAGTGGGCTTGGAAGAGCAATTATCCTATTGCTCCTCTCAGATCAAGAGTGTTTGCATTGCACTAAGGAGAGTGAAGAGGGTCAAACTGTTCTCACCAGGCATACTTCAGGACTCCCTCTGTGGGTAGAGGTGGGTGGGTATGTGCTCTCAGATGTAAAAAGTCAGAGGAAGGAAGGAATAAAAATAGCTTCAGGGTACAGGGAGAGTTGAAAGCTCACTAATAATGTGGTCCACCACCATGTGAAACAAACAGGAGCACTTTCCCTTTGAAAATATGAAGGGTATTTGAATACCCACTTTTTAGTGTCACTCTAACAATGCACTTATTGATACAGCGCTTTCCTAAAACTCAAAGCTCTTTACACAAAAGGCAGAGGAAATGAATGGTGGTATAAGCTGGGAGAATATTGAATTCTGCTGAGGTCACCATAAGCCAGCTTGCTTTGTATTTGCAAGGGGGGATCCGGAGCACTGTAGGAGAGTGACAGCGAATTCAAAAACTTTGCTCTATCTAATTTATGCTCATAACTTATTTAACGTCAGGGCTTGTTTTGCCGAACTCATGCTGTCCCTAACTGCGATAATAGAGCCCCAGATTTACTCACAGTTGGGCTTTAGCATCGATCACTCGCTGAGTTTGGGCTTTTTCCTGGAGTGTTTTCTCTGGATGTCTCTTGATGCATTTGAAACAGGCCAAGTGAAGACATCTCTGTACCGTGCCTCCATTTAGAAGCATTTAATTTTAATGCTCATATACCCACTTAAAGCCAGTGAAAAAGGGATGGCACATGAAGCACAGTGTGGTTACAGACCTCTTTTGGAGCAGGAGGTCGATGAAAAGGAAAAATACAACACACAGTCTCGGAGCTTCAGGCTAGTTAGTTTCTTTCTACCACTCCGAACAGTAACACCCCAAGGCAGACAGAGACTGAGAAAGGCTAATGACAAACTTCAACTTCTATGTGACTTCTTCTCCCTGCCTTCCTCTAGCCTCAAGCTCCATAAGCCATATGCGATATCATTATCAGGTTTTAGGCCGCCATCCCTTTCATTCTCCCTTACTTTCTCGATCTCTCTTTCGAAAATGACCGAACCCTAAAAAAATGGTAGGCGCTGAACATGGGCAAAACCCCACAGCTAGCTCAGCAGCAGTCTCCCAAGATAGCTCCCAATCCCCATCCTTCCATGTAGTGATATCCTTGTTCCATCTGATGCTATCGCTCTAAAATAGGATGCTATCAGTATCCAAGGCGATGCTATCACCATCCAGTGTGGAGATATTAAATTGTAATTCATAGCCTCCCCTGCCTAGACAGAGATATGTGGGGCTCTGCAGGCAAAGCCAGTCCATCTGTGGCTTACTTAGGATAAGGGATTGAATGGAGCTCCATACGCCGTGGTTCTGCCTCTGTGGCCCTCAGGCCAGAGTTGTCACAGTACCTGTTCATGCTGTATGCTTTAATGAGGGCAGGAGAGGGAGATGATGGAGAGTCAATTACAACCTCATGTTGGAGAGTAACACTATTTCACCTTTCATTATGCCTCAATGCCATAGGCTAACTGGGCCTCATCAGTTAGTGAAAGGTACTCAAGCCGAGAGGGCCACACAGAGGTCAATCTTGTGTGGAAGGGAGGAAAGGAGGAAGTTAGAATCGTTTTTGATATCCAGTTGCCCACCTCAACATGACAACAGTTTTGGTTTTACTTTGTTTTATTTTGAAACAGGGCTGTTTGTATGAGTTGGTAGTCGTTTGTGCATTACATCCAACACCGAACAGTTTAAAAACCGCAGTACAACACACAAGAAAACACTGCAGTCCAATCCATCAAGCCAATTTATACTGTTTATTTGTTTTCTACCTAAAGCTGTACTATATCCCTCACCCCAGTGGTATGCATACTCAATCAGGACCAGAGGTAAAGAACTGAAATTGGGCTCTAACCTGAAAATACTGCGGGGTCTAGAGGGTATTTGTTGCTATAATTGCCTTCTGTCCTTTGTTCCTGCCCAGATCCGATGGACCAAGACAGCAGGCAGTGTGTCGGACCGCTTCCAGGACTCCAGTGTGTTCAATGAGACATTGAACATTGCCAAGATCCAGAGGACCCAGGGAGGTCGTTACTACTGCAAAGCTGAGAACGGCCTGGGCTCTCCCGCCATCAAGTCCATCAGAGTGGATGTCTACTGTAAGTATCACACTTGGTTGTCACAGAACGTCAGACTGATTTCAATTCAAAAATGTCACGTACGGAATTTGATTGCTTTCAGGATGAGTAGTATTTTTAATTTGACCTTTATTATAAGTTTACAAGGTTATATATATGTTTTGCATGGGTTTCCTCTGGGCGCGCCACTTTGCTCCCACATCCCAAAGACATGAAAGTCAGGTGGGTTGGAGATGCTAAAATGCCCATAGCGTTGAATGTGTGAGTCTGTCTATCTGTGTTAGCCCTGCAATGGACTGTCGACCTGTCCAGGGTGCCTCTTTGCCTTCCGCCCAGTGTGTGCTGAGATAGACTCCAGCCAACCATGACCCTGAACAGGATTAAGTGGGTAGAGAAACTTAATGAATGCTCTTTTTTAGACGTCCTGGTCACAAGCCCAATTTTTAACCTCTAGGCTACTGCCAACAAAGTTGGTCTCATGGCAGTGCAGTAAGATGTAGCACAGTTGGCAGCACAGTTACACTTCTCTTACAACCAGCATGTACCACTCAATAATAAAACAATCCAAAGCCCTCACAAATTAGAGTACCAAATGAAATGAGTGCTTTAAACATTTCTGAAACCTCCGAAATTTCTGAAATGTTCAACATTTCTTTTTTTGAAAGAGAGTTTTCTGAAAATGACATAGCAGAGATAATTAGTGCTGTCAGTGTAATCTTATAACCCGATACACTATTCCAGACTTCTGTAAACGGAAATGTACTGCATCCAAAGACCCCAGCACTCTCACAAGAAAGTTAATTAGCTCAGACCCATTGACCGTAAGTGCAACCTCTCTACTTTATAAAGTATATACACCATTAAAAGAAGGCACTCATCACCATTCATCAAAGAAAATGGTGATTTAGTGTTATTATTTTTATTGATTCCATATTGATTGTCCTACTTCACCTCTTGGATGGACAAACAGTGCAGAGACACATGTCAGTGCTATTTAATCACAGCAAGACTCTTAGTCCACCCCACCTCCCTAGGCTGTTTCACTGCACAGACATAGCCTGAATAGAAGATAATATACACTGACTAATATGTAGGCACATTGTAATCCACTAAGACATCATATGTTTTCAGCTTCAAGCAATTCTACTGAGGTAGAATTTGGAGGATCCCTAAGCTGCCTCCTTAAATTCTCTCTACTGCTTCATTCTTCTATTTCCTCACTAGCACTCATCTCTGGTTTTCACTTTTTGGCCAAGCTGCAAAGTCAAAATCCATTCCCCACTGCAAAAACTGAAAAAAATGAGATTTCAAAGAAAATAATTTGTTATAAACTTTTAGGAAATTGAACAGTGGTCTAAGATTTGTGAGTTTTCCCACCTTAGATGAAGTAATCATTTCAAATGATCATCCACATGACAATGATTCACATGATCTGTTAAGCGTAACAAGTAATTGGACTGTGCTTGGCACATGTCAAACTATTGTGTAACTCACTTCCTGGACAACATACATCTGCACAAGTCCTGTTCAAATCAATTTCAAATCGAGTTTTTAAGTAGTCTCGCTTGTCTCCAGTGTTATTGGAATAGGTATGTAAGCTGAAGGAAGCAGGTACATTTTGTGTCAAAAAATCAAATTCATAGTCACAAGGGAAAGAAAGGGGTAGTGGCGCACAGATTTGTTTGGACTAAATAAGATGCACCCCCCTCCAAAGCCAATCCTCGCACGCCCTTCCAGTAAAACCAACACTCATTTGATACACTGAGTGGTAAACCTGCAGCCTGTTTGTTCCACACCACCCTGTGTCTTTAGCAATGTCAGTAACACTGTCCTGCAGTTATGGCTCTCCTCTAAAGCCACCTTCATCTGCCGTTTGAAAACCTGGCAATCTGCCAATCACCCCTGTCACTCTGTCACGCTGGGCCTCAGCATGTAGCGAGTCTTATTCTGCCCCAGCCCTTCTCTACCTCTCTCTCCATATTCTTTCTCTTTGCCTTCCTGTCTCTGTCTTATTCTTGCCCCTTGGTGTCTGTGCCACACATGATCCTTGTACTTTTTTATTTGGACTGGCATGTGCAGGGGTTGTGGAATTGAAAGTTGTTTAGAAAGCTAGTGGAAGGTCTTAGTGGAGAGCTGCTGGGTTGGGGGAGAGTAGGGTTGAAGGCATCTCAGCAGCTGACAGTCAGAGCCTCTTTCCCTCAGTGCACCATTTCTTCTTGGCTGCACTGAAGAGTTGGAAGAGCAGATGGAGGAACGGAGCCAGATTACACTTTGGAGACAAACCTGAGGAGCGTCATCATTTGGCAGTTTGAGGTCTGGGCATGCTGCTGTAGGTACAGTGCATTATGATTAGGTGGTTGGTCAATCATATAGAGGTGTTACTTTCAAGAGCACCATTTAATAAACTATACAATACAATACAATTTGTGTCATTGCGAAATCAGATACCTGTCAATAGGCATTTGTTTTCTTGTGCTTATGTACAAAAGGGGAAGATACTGAACGTTTGAGCATGAAATATTCTATGTTAGTCATTTAATGGCCTCTCCGTCTTGTCTTGTAGGGTTTATGAACCATGTGCAGGCATCTTTCTCTGTAACATCAACCTATATGTCATGGACACATAATACAAGAGGTGAAGTATGGCCGCTTCCTCAGCAGCATGAGTGCAGCTAGTGTATTGTATGACATGGATACAAAAACCATTCAAGTTGCTGAATGGAAGTGAGAATTACGATGCAGATATTGAAAGCACAGCAGCATTGTAAAGTGTTAGTCCTTGCATCTGGCCTTGTATTCCAGTACATGTACTTCATTAGCTAGTTTTGTGTTGTGTTGCACACCCAGCAACAGCACAGCGTTTCTCCTGAGAGACGTTATATCTGTCCCCTGGGGGAGGATTTAATTGATGGGCCTCTTGCAGTACATGCTATTTTTAGCCTTGATTTTAAATTAGTATTAACATTGGTGTCTTGGAGCTCGGCCTCCCAACAACAATGCCTTGAGTTATGTTTGCTGTCTCCTTCAGATGTTGCCGGTGTGTCTCTGTTCATACCAATCTGTATACATCTCAGAAATAAAACCGGCGGTTCGACTGGACGGCCACATTACGCAAGAAGCATAGCCAGAGACAGGGCCTCAGCATGTGTATTATGTTAAAGGCGTAAAACCCAAATGATCTCTTACAGTCTCCTCCTTGGTTTTTCTTTCCATAGGCCTAGCATTCATTTGTTTCCTCTTCTGGGAATCAAGGGTCTTGTTTTCAATTTTGAAAATAAACACTAGAGGTCTCGTTCATATATGCACCTTTATTGGATCAAAGTGGGCTTTCCAAAACCTTCCTTCTTCATAAAAGCTGCGGCAGCCTCCTTGACTCACTTTCAATAAAATGAAATGAAAGAAAGAAGGAATGACAAATGGAGAGGAGGGAGAGAGGGAGAGAGAGAGAGAGAGAGAGTTTTCTAAACT
>OOFE01028866.1:0-10110 GCA_900323365.1 Monocentris japonica
CTGCCTTGTATCAACGGTTCAGGCTGGTGGTGGTGGAGTAATGGTGTGGGGGATATTTTCTTGGCACACTTTGGGCCCCTTAGTACCAATTGAGCATTGTTTAAATGCCACAGCCTACCTGAGTATTGTTGCTGACCATGTCCATCCTTTTATGACCACAGTGTACCCATCTTCTGATGGCTACTTCCAGCAGGATAATGCACCATGTCACAAAGCTCAAATCATCTCAAACTGGTTTCTTGAACATGACAATGAGTTCACTGTACTCCAATGGCCTCCACAGTCACCAGATCTCAATCCAATAGAGCACCTTTGGGATGTGGTGGAACGGGAGATTCGCATCATGGATGTGCAGCCGACAAATCTGCAGCAACTGCGTGATGCTATCATGTCAATATGGACCAAAATCTCTGAGGAATGTTTCCAACACCTTGTTGAAAGTATGCCACAAAGAATTAAGGCAGTTCTGAAGGCAAAAGGGGGTCCAACCCGGTACTAGCAATGTGTACCTAATAAAGTGGCCGGTGAGTGTATATCCTTCATAGCTTCCCATTGCAGTAATGTTATGTACTGGCTGGCTGGAAATCAGTGGCGCAGCTTGCATCGTAATGTGGGACAGCTTCAGTGTGTATACTGCCATTGTTGAGAGCTACAACTCTTTACATGACACTAATGCTTCTGTTTCTTCTGTTTACATTAAACTGATCACAACATACCAATCAAAACAGTGATGTTGTTTTCCATATACAATTTTCCATTGCAGATGCTGCCTTTGAATATTGTTCTCACTTGTAGTATAATACCAATTTTAATGTTCCTGTTCCAGAGGGTGGGGGAGCCCCTACCTTTTGATTGCAAAAAACGACATCCTTTAATTTGAGAGTACAGGTTTGGTAAATCACAGCTATACTGAGGTCTTGCAAGTCAGAAGGAGTACTTTGTAATCAATGCATTTACAGAGATCCAGTGAAAACAGATCAAAACCGGGTTAATATGCTTATGTACCAGGGTCACACCATCGATTGGCTCTTAGAGAACAACGTGGGTTACATTGTGAGCCTGGTGGCTTTTCACCAGAAGGAGCAGGAGTTCAATGTGTTTCACTCCCCACTGATCAGCAACTAGATATAGGCCAACACAGTGGTTCCCAAACAGAGCATTAAGTAAAGGTGCGGAGGTCGGGGTGGTGGATGGGCATTTCACTTGCCTTCCACTCTGGCAACCTGGATTCAAGTCCCAACTCATGCAAAGAAGTTTTCTGCTGTTCATTTCCAGCAAGTCTTTCTTGTTTAGCCAAAGTTTTAATTGCCTAACCCTGAGCTTAACCAAAGTTGTTTTAGTTGCCTAAACTTGACCCTAACTTTAACCCAAATCTTAACCAAAGTTATTGTACTTGCCTAACCTAAACCAAAGTTGTTGTAGTTGCCAAAGTATTTTGATTTGATTTTGGCGCATACACAATGATAGGTTGTGCAGTTAGCCATGCGTAGGTATTGTACGATTCAAGGGTCCATGTTTTCATGAGATATCTAGTGAGAACACATTGAAAGTTGATCTCTTTATTTATTTTGAATATGCCTTGATTTGCTACTCAAGTGCCTAACCTTGCTTTGTGGAGACAATCAGATTTCATAGGGTGCTTAAGGAAGCTTGAGTGCCGCGTGTTCAGCAAGAAGGATTAGACCGCTGTTTACCATGGAGGGTTCCATACTGAGGACTTGTACAGGGCCTGTACAAGTCCAAGGACTCTAAGAAAGTCAAGTTTATTTGAATCTGTACCATCTATACTTTTCATCTTATGAGGCGCCAGGCTCTCTCTACTCTAGATGTAACTGATTAAGTAAATGACTAACAAGCTGACTGACTAACCAAGTGACTGACTACCTAACCAACTGACTATGAAGCTTACTATATAACAGACAGACTGACTAATTAACAACATAACTGACTTTTAATTTACCAACTAATTGACTTAATAACTGAATAAGTAACCAAATAGCTAAGGAACTAACTAACTGACCAACTAACTAAACTTTTATTTATTTAACTAATTGACTGACTAACTCATTGACTGACTAACAAAGTGACTGACCATCTGACTTACTAACTAACTGACCGACTAACTACTTAATTAACTGACTGGCTGTCCAGCTAACTAAATAACTCAGTAAATAACCAGCTGACTTAAAGTAAATCAACATTGTTAGTACATGTAACAAGATTTAACAAGGGTACACATGCACACACACAAAAACTCTGAAGAAATCATGTCCAGGTGGTTATGAAGAGTGACTGGCTGAATTAAAGACATTTTTTTCACCATTGAAGCCTTATTTGGCCTTATTGAAACCTCATTTATTCACATTTCCCACTAGCAAAATAATACAGATTTCCTAGCTTCATATCAGCTACTGCTCATAATTCCTTATACGTATAAAGTTCTTATTTACACACAAACACAGCTGTTACACACACACAAGTTCACCTCCCTGGAGAATAGGAAGGAAAATTAGTTGTCTAGTAATATATCTGTATAACACTTCAAATTTACTTTGAAGTTCATGTTTTTATTGAGCATGACCCCTGTGAAATAAATTGAATATAAGCATGGCTTATCGTTATGTGTAATAATTGGATGAATTAACAGAGAAGAAGTTTCCAGTGCAGCCTTTTTTCACATTTCCCATGAGGATTAAATTATATATGGGACACAGCCATATGTGCTTAAAGAGGCTTTTGTGGTTTTATGAAAGGTCACAGTTCGATGTACAAAGCGGTGTATCTTGTATGTGAACACATAAAGAAATGGAGAACCTATTCACTGTAACATTTGCTCACCTCGGCTGTTTATTCACCATAGGTGCTCATTATAGTTGCATAGCGCCAAGGACAGTTAGATCAGATCTTTTGTATTGGTAATTGATAAAATGCCTTGAGGAAATAGATGGTAGCCACTTATTTATATGCACAGATATAAATACCATTGCTTTGTGTCACCAGAAAAAGGCAATTGCGTTGCACAATTTGTTTTTATTAATTCATTAATTTTCTTTCCCCACTTATTATTATTCAGGGTCACAAGAGCCTATCACAGCATTCATTGGGTGGAAGGCAGAGAAACAGCCTGGACAGGTCACCAGTCCACCACAGGGCTAACTCAGATAGACAGATAAACACTCAAACTCACACAAACACAGGAATAATAATAACAAATCTTGGACAAAACGTTAAGATTACATTAAAGTTTAAGATAATACAAATACAAAATAAAAAAGGTAAAAGTTGCATGTGACAACAATAAAACTAGAAAATGAGAATAAAAAGAAGGCATATATATGTTCAGAAAGAACATGCAAACCCCACACAGAAAGAGCCAGGCTGCAGAATTAATCACAGGACCTACACCAGGTGATTTCACTGGCTAGATCCCGCCCCTCTGGGTGAAGATGGTAATCAGCAAAATCACCTGGTATAGTCTTTGGTTGGAAAGAAAACCTGCAGACTCTCTCCCGTCCTCCTACAGAAGAGTCATAATGGGATCATGATGAGTGCATCCGTCATGTCGCCACTGTCTCGAAACCTTGTGATTCCAATTTTGGTGTAAAAAAAATCCAAGGTACTTTCCCTTTCTTATGATGTAAAACTGACCTGACTGATTTCGCTAATAAACATAGCAAAGTCTTAAAAACAGGCCAGTGCATTGCTGCTTCTGCCTACAGTCCATGACATCTATTCAACCATGTGTAGGCACTGACAACAGATTGTGACTGTTCTATTCTGCTCTATTCATTTGATATTACCAATGACATACTGTGCCCACACTGTGCCCTTTCCTCATTCAAGCCCAGCTTCTACAAAGTTGCTCAACCAGCACTATTGCACAATAGTTATATCAGATCCTGTAGATTGGCAATAGTCATGATTCGTATAATAAGCATTTGAGATTAATTACGATTATGTTGAAGTGAACATACACAGTAATTGTTGCGTAATAGCAATTGTTTTATTGCTAAGAGGAAGTAAAACTTGCTTTTTATTTGTGCACACACACACATACACGCAAACACACCACAGGCACATACACACTTCTGCAAGAACTAATGAATGATTACTGAATGACTTTTTTATCATTTCATTTGTTATCATCTCCTGCATGAATTTGATTGTATTAGTACCTAATAATCCTATGAAGTGTAAATAAATGAGATTCTTCCTGTCACGTAACATAATGACAGTATATACAGTATATATATCTGTATATAGTATCTATATGACAAGGGGGTTTGATAGGGTTGTTGATCAATTCAATTGACTCAACGGGTTTCTGTCTGGCCACAGAGTCTCATCCACATTGCAGGCAATATTCTCCCTGGCTAAGCAGTGGGGGAAGTAGGCTATGGCCTGGAAGCTCTTCCTCTTCCTTGTCCTCCTCCTCTTACCCTTATCCTCTCTCATTCATTGTTCTCCAGAACAAGAGAGTTCACCATTGGCCCTCTGCTCTGATTTGTAACTGAACTATTTAGCGACCAGTGTTTATACCTGTGAGCAGTGTGTGTGTGGCCAGTGTCTGTGGCCAATTGGTCATATCAGTTGACTATTTTGAATGGCAGTGTTTCCCAAGTGAGCGCAATAGATTTATTTTTTATATGAGTGTAAGGGTTTGGTCATTGTGTTTCCAGTTCCATTGTTAGTGTGTGAACTGTAATATACCTTTGGTGTCAAGGGCATCACGTCTAACCATCGACCACCTCAGTCAACACAATTTACACCTTTTTCTGTTCAAGAAAAAGAAACCAGGCTGCACAGCCTTTCATATACTACTCTACAAACTACATGAGGCCAGGCTGAGCCAATGGATGTTTTTAATGTTGTCAATTACCACTGAGGTGAGATAAGTGCTAATCCTTCTGAAGACTTTGATCCTCCAGAAACAATTTGTCTTAATTTTCCTTTGTTTCATGTCCCCATTTCATCCATTTTGTTTATTTTGTATCCAATTCGCATTGAACAAATTAACCCTGAAAAGCACTCATTCTAAAGCCTCTACAAGCCTACAACTTGTAAGTTGTAAAAGCATCCCTGTGCATCCCTGAACATAGAGAAAAAGTTTGAGTGTGTGTTTCGCACTCTGTTAGTGTACATCTATGTGTGTGTGTATGTGTGTGAGTGTGTGTTCCATTGTTTCAAAGTGGTGGACCATCCATCACCATTAGGTTGAAACAGAGAGCCTGAGTCACACTCAGGAACAATCTAATTCTGCTGAAAACACCTCTCTCCACCACTCCCTTCCTCACTCGCCCCAATGCTCTCTATCCTTCTCTCTTTCTGCAGGATTTAAGCAACAGACTTCAGCAGATGAAAACCTCCCAAGCATGTCTCCAGTCTGATACCTCAGACACACCACAGACACACACAGACCAAAGGTTGGGTTAGAACAATATACTGTCTGAGGCAATGTGTCCTGTGTGTGTGTGTGTGTGTGTGTGTGGGGGGGTTATATTTCGTAAGCAGAGCAAAATGTAAGGCCATGTGGTTAGACCAAGGCTTCTTCAACTTTTTCAGCCCAGGACCCAAAGTGAGTTAATGTGACACGCTGCAGCATACCAAAGGCTTTTCGTTACACCAGTGGGCTTTTGGCTTGGGATTTTTTTCCTCTCATTTTTCACTTTATGTCAGAAAAACAATCTTGAAGTTCTAACCTATGAGCTACTTTTTCATGCAAATCCATACATGATCTAAAAATAGGCAATATAAGCAACTAAAAACGTAAGCGAAATGCTGATCCTCTCAGATAGACATGAGGAAATGCTTTATTTTGTACCCACCGATGAGACTGGCTATTCCAGATATTCCAACCATGAAATTATTATACACATAACAACAAATTACATATAACATAGAATCTACTTTTACCCACATTTAATGTTGAGTGACAAAAACAACTTTAGTTTATGAATGGTAGTGTTTAAAAAAGCTGTCAGCACACCCTAAGAACAAACCTAACAGGCCCACAAAGTGCAACTACACAGTCTGTGACTAAAGTAAAATGTGATACAAATCTGTGACATTACAAACTGACCTGAGCACAAATCACTAACACCACTGTTTTGAAAGCTAAATGTCTTCATTTCCTGAATTAATGGTAAGGAAAAAAGTAGTTTGGCCAATCAGATACTGAACTTAGATTTAGATTTTACATTTAGTTGAAACTCTAATGATCCCAGTAGGGAACCTTGGCCATCATAGCAATAGGGAAAAGGAAATCAACAAAGATACAGTGTCTTCATTGACAGATTTACAGGTTGTAGCAGATGAGCAAGTGTGCATCGCTAGCTATTCCCATTATGAGAGAATATATATATGTATACAGAAACGTGTCCATGCGTGCATATATGCATTGCAGCTATTCATATTACCAGATCTACAGATAAAAGTAATGGGTACAGAAATAGGTGCAGATGTGCATTGCTAGCTTTCACCTTATATACAGACATGAGACTGATGTGCAAATGTCAAGTCAACTTTACATAGTAAGTGCCCATAAAGGTTAAAACAAAAAGATAACAGAACAAGAAGAGATTTAAAGAGACAAAAAAGACCAAACATGTCACAAAGAAAGCAGGTAAAATACATCAGGCAGACAACCTAAAGGAGCTAAGGGTGTTGTAAAGGCACAAAAGCTCATAAATATGCTGAAGTGCAAGACCATGCAAAGCTTTATAAATGAACAGTAATATTTTAAAGTGGATTGGGACGCTAGGAGAGGAGTGAGACAGTATCGCCCCTCTGTTTTGCCACTACCTGCTGCATTTTGGATCAGTTGCAGCTGTGAAAGGGATTTACGGCTGATACTGCAATAGTGAGTTGCAATCGTCTAGCCTAGAAGAAATAAAAGCATGGATTTCCAGGTCGGTAAAAGAAAGAAATGATTCAATTTTAGAGATACTGCTCAGCTGTAAAAAAGCAGGTCTGGATAACTCCCTTAACCTGCTCTTCAAAGCCTGAGTCACAGTAAAAACCCAGGCTTCTGGTGTGGGTTTACCAAATATGACTATTTCAGATTTACTGTCATTAAGTTGCAGGAAAGTTTGAGCCATCCAAAACTTGATGTCTACAAAGCAATCATTTAAAGTGAAAAGGCTATATGGGTCAATTGATTTGAGAGGTAAGTATAACTGTGTATATTATATAAATAAGTATAAATGCATATTGTTAGCATTTAACATATACCATATCATGTGCAAGTCATGTGCATGGACGCAGATGAGAATTTTCCAAGCAGGGCAGATGGAAGTAGCATATGTATAGAAATATCCTAACATTTAGGGTCATTGCCTAGTAACCTAGCTTTTGATGTGTGGGGGGGCAGTAATGTCAGTGGGGTAATAAAGTGGGAACTACCAAAAATGTTTTGTTGAATTAGGCCTGCGACACCCACAGAAGGCTCAACAGAAAGTTCTGTCATTCCAAAGCCTGCCTATCTCAACACTGATCAGTACTATACTCATCTACATTACCCTGGTAAGACCAGACCATCCTGGTCAAACATTGATTTCCCAGCTTTCGGGCTCAGTCATACACATCGTAGGATTAACACCCAGCCCACCAGGTTCAAGAAGAGGTCCTGCCCTCAGGCTATTTCCCTGATCAATACACATGGTTTGTGTGGCTCCATGCACAGTGCACTGTATCTGAATGTCAGTCTAGTCATTTCAACAGCTAAAACACTAAAACTATTTTCTGAGTTCCTAAATTGCACATATGATATTCTATATATAATATTATATTATGAGCGCCTAGTGCATGTCATGTGTGTTGTGCATTGTATATTGTATTGTGTCCAATCTATGGACACTGCACAGTCTTACTCTTTTTGCACCATTGTTACATTACTGGGATGTTATGTCTTTGTTTTCCGTTATGGCATAAAGTGTTTCCTTTTTAACTGAGCATGTGAGTATGTGTATGAGGAAAATAAATATCTTTAATCTTGTATCAGTGTGACAGAGGGTAAATGCATTTAGTCCACTTTCTCTGGATATCTAACAGTTACAGCATATAAGGGTTGATTTGAGTCTTGTGTATAACTTAAAGCAAAGAAATTGACTTGCAAAAATCTTAGCTAAAGGAGCAAAATGTAAGGAGAGAGGAGGAGGTTTGCTTTCAGAGAAGAGGACAGGGATTTTCTATGCTCTTCTCGTATGATCAGCGTCCTACAGAATCCTTGTACCTACAAAAAGCCATTGATAACATTTTTTTACATGTGGGAGACAATGTCAGCTGTCAATTACAGTGATAAACGCACAATGGGAGATACAAGGTTTCCTCTGGAAAGGGTAATGAGATCATTTGTAATGAAAATACAAGGTTTCTGCAGGACACTGATTGTATAGATACACACAAGCCATCCAGGTACTTGTGGGTAAAACGAACTGACTCACGATGCTAACATTCTGGCTTCATGCCTGTTAAGCATTACAAAGGGCGTTCCTGATCAACCCCCCTGGATAAAAAAGCATGCATTTACGACTGTCAAGTTAATTCAAATGTATTTCATGGACAGCCAAATACATTTAAGTTGACATGACAAATACCATGATATGCTAACAAAAATATAAAATAGATGTTTTGGTTCATAAAAGATCTAAAATATGACATTTTGATGTTAATCTAAGAGAAACAGACAAGTTTGTTATCCCTGCTTAGTCCTGCCTCTCCATATCCATCTACACTGTATAAGAACTTTGATACAGAGGTATTAGAGTGACCAGGTGAGAGGTGGGAGACATTGCAAGCTATCAAATAAATGAAAATACAAGTTTTCCACAAATATACAGTGTTATAATGTATTAAATGTACAGTGTAAGTAAAATCTATATCTGATACCCTGATAAATGCAAATATTTGTTTTTCTCCCGGTGAAAGTGTTTTTTTTTGGGGCGGCAGGTTAGAGAGACCAACCCATCACCGGAGGGTCGCTGGTTCAATCCTCAGCACATTCCAGCTGTGAGCTGGTGATTGAAAAATGACTGGTGCCACAGCTACAGCTACTGGTGCCCACCAACACTGCCGAAGTGCCCATGAGCTAGGCACCTAACCCCCAACTGCTCCAGACACGCTGTCCGGTAGCCGCTGCCTGCGCTGTCCTCTGACCGGAAAAAGTGCATGTGTGTGGGGTGATGTGTGTGTATCTAGTCAGAGGTAGGATGCAAAGAAAGAAATTCACTGCATGTGTACATGTGTTAGTGCCAAATAAAGTTGATTCATCAACCAGTTCTTCTTTTTGTGTGCAAACAATCTGAAAGTCATTTCCACAGAAAGACTTATTGGTGTGTGTGTGTGTGTATGAGTCTGAGTGGGTGAGTGTGAGTGTGACTGTGTGCGTGAATGTGTAGGTGTGTGTGATAGAGAGTAAAGCCCGCTGGAGAAAAACACGACAAAACACTTCAACTCTGAATTCAGTCCTTTCCCTCTCTCTCTGTCTCTGTTCCCTCCCTGCTGTGTCTCTCTTTCCACCAAGGAGTGCCTAAGAGGCAATGGTGCTGGATTAGGATGGATGTGTATGTATGTGTGCGTGAGTGTGAGTGTGTGTGTGTGAGTGTGTAGAATTGGTTTCTGAGTACAGGTGCTTGAGCACGTCTAGGCTTCACAGAGATGATACCTCTCCTACTATTACACTCTCTCTCTCTTTTTCTCTCTCCAACACACATATTTTCCCTCTCGCACAGACATTCAAACACGTAAGGACACAGACACACACACACACACACACACACACACACATACACAACACACACAAATGACAACAGACTCTCTTTCAATCTCTCACACAAACATGCATGGTATCTCACACATGCACTCCCACGCACATCATATAAATTGAATCAGAGCACCAAACACTCAAAGCAACACACACACACACAATAAACTGAAGGTGAGAAAAGCAGGTGGATTTGGAGTACCTTATTTGATGCTGGTTTTTTTCCACCTTTATGGGTGAAATAAGATTTTGGGTGGGAGAGAAAGAGAAAGAGAGCGAGAGAGAATGGGAGACAGAGAGGGGAAATGCCACAGAAGAGATGGAGAGAGAGAGCTAAAGGAAGTAAGAGC
>OOFE01028868.1:27486-38527 GCA_900323365.1 Monocentris japonica
GGTTATCCATACTACTCTTCTTTGGCTGAGCTAAATATAGAGCAATGGTAGTCCTAATGGTGAAACGGATTTCACTAACCAATACTTCCTGGTTGCACTTGTGTGCTCCTGGCTGGCTAGCTTGTGGGTTACAAGAGAGCACTTCTGAGATATTAAGCATCAAAGTTTCGACCAAACTGTCATGTAGTGAAATCTACCTTTGTAGCTCAAGACCTGCACCCCCATGGTACTCATATGATCAGACTGGATTTGACCAAACAGAGATAGACCCTTATAATTCTGTTCTGTAAGGTCAATCTGGGTTTGATTCTACAAGGTTCAATCTGTCTGTTCACAGCGAGGGAACCCGGATGAATATGATTTAATGGTAACATTTTATGATCACATTTTGAAGCACATTAAGACTAGAATGCATCACATTAAATTAGCTTTGGTTTAGTGTTTCTTATTTGAAAGAGCCTCGAAAAATACCATTATGTAAAATTGTATTTACTCAAAAATCATGTTACTATCACAACAAGCAATAGAATAAGTTGTTCTCATGTTTAAAACCATTTACTGTACAACATCTATAACCATTCACTGGTGTACCGACCGACACGTCACTGCATGTTTGGCTACTGTTACTTACTGTTACCCAAAGAAACATAATGTCATTTTATGGACATATTTTTTGTAATACATCTACTTCTACTCCTCTCTACTGTTCTTTGTTCATCTGTTCATCTGTCTCACTCCTTCCTAACAGACCTAACACTATCTCATACAAAAGCACTATTATTGACGTGTAAAGGAAGGCATTGAAAAGATAAAGCAAAGTTCATTTTGGCTAAAAAAAATCCCCATTCAATACTAAGCTCAGCCAACAAAGAGTTGGGCTGGGAAGAAACAACCCTATAGCCTAACCAGCATGAGTCCACTGGAAAGGGTGTAGTACATATAACAAACATATAACAAACAGCTTCATTACACAATATCAGGAGGACATTTATTTTGAAAATTCCACTACATCGACACATTTTACTGGAAATGATGCCACTAATGACACCTAAAACTGAAAAAAGTGGTGATGACTGAATCAATATTCAGCTGTTGAAGTCTGCAGTTAATGAATGTGTTCAGAGTGTCAAAGTGTTAGACTGTTAGGTGTAAGATGAAGATGTGATGTTGATGGATTGATTTTGTCGAGGAGCGTTGCAGCCTGTTTGGCTGTGATGCCAAAACAACATCAGAATATAATACAACTTCAGATCAATTCTTGCCAGGACTGGACAGTGCTAAATGCTCTATTTCAGCATGTATTGATTACAAAGCTGAATGGAGGGTGTCTGCACACATTTATGGACAGACGGACAGACGGACAGACGGACAGACAGACACAGACAGACAGACAGACAGGACCATGGGTGTACTTCAGCATATGCAGCCTCTTCAGTGGAATTGAAAGCACAGGGCTTCGATGAGAAAGAGCAGGATAATATAGATCCCCTTCCCCTTTAATGTCAATGATAGCTTTGACAAAAGACCTCCGTGTTTTCAAGATGAATGAAAAGGACTGTGAGCCTCCCAGTGAATGAGTCTTTAGAGAACACACTGTCACGAAGGTTTAAAAAGAGACTCAACGCTTTTGAGTGTTTTTGCATTGATTTGAATCCATACTTTTACTGTCACTTGGCTCAACAGTCTCTTTGTTAGTGGTGTTTAGTTCCTGGACACTACAATGACTCACTCCTTGAGAATGGTGAGAAGCCCATGGTGAGATTTGTTAGAGGGGTCTCTGGCTTACACAGTCCCTGTTCATCCCAGAGAACCACTTTGTGGAGATAAAGGGTGTTATAGAACTGAAGGGCACAAGTGCCAGGGGAGGTCCTGGGGAACCTCAGAGGAGCTGCTGTTCCCATCTGCGGGGTGCAGCTCCATTGGCTGGCAGGGTACGGTCCACCTGGCTGGGGAGAAGAATCTGGCCCTGTCTATCACAGGGGCCAAGGATGGGATGTGGGAAAGGAGGTGGAGGATGAGCTGAAATATTCAGGGGACTCACATCATGTGACGTTTCTTACTCGTCCATGTTTTGTTATCCTTGTTATGTCGTCTCACTGTGTCATTTTTGAAAACGTTCTATTGTTAGTTATATGGGATCAACCATGAAAGATGACTAAATCATAATCATCGTCCAGATGGTAATGCAGCCTACATATTTTACAGTTTTAGTTTAACGTTGTATTAACCACAAGCAGAAGTCAACTGAAAATGTTGTGGCCTCTTTCTCTGCTGTTTTCATCTATTCTCCTTGGTATGTTTAACCATTGCTACTCTCCCATCCTGTCATCCTACCCTAAAAGTAACAATCAAAAATCCCTCTGCCACCCTTGACATCCTGTATGACCACTAGACAAGCATTCTCCTGTCTAACCAGCGCTGAAGCTGTTGGTCCCCAATAATTCGAGGTGTGTGGTTTGTTAGAGTTCAATTCTGTCCAGACGTGTATTGATGTTTCACATTATTGTTTTGCAGTGGTTTAATAAGTCTGTTGAAATGTGAGACGGAGGAATCGGAGAAGGGTCTGTCTTATTGCATTTCTTTCTCGCAGAGTTTGTCGAGTGAAAAAGCAATCCTCCTTTGGTGTGAACTTCAAAAAGGTCTTGTGTACAGTGTGATGTCATAGCTAAACCCACCCTCCTGCCTTCCCCTTGTTTGAACCTGTTATTTTTGAACTGGAAATTTTAGCACATTCACAGAACACAGCTCAGCTCACCAATTAGCACAGCGGAATGCCGTTTAAGGTGAGGGGGAAATATTGCGATGAAGGTCGAGCAGAGTCAGTCATTAATAATGCTAGCCAATCGATTTGCAGCCGCACCCCCTTCATCTCCTCTGTCTCCGAGCTGCTGTTTTCTCTCTGTTGTCACAGGGTAGCGCAGAATATATTAGCATCTTTTTTCTTCAGAACCTGTGGCTGTTTTTTTTTTTTTAGAGGGGTGAAGTTAATGTGTGACAGGAGTATATCCTCCACTCGCCAAGCTTATTTCACAAAAGCTAGAGACTCGGGAGGAGTATTTCAAAGCTTTAACAAGCAGATGATGAAGAGCAACATTTCCCACAGATGCATCCCCGCACTTCAAACAGGCTCTAAAGGTCGCTCTTGTGGTGAGCATTGTTTTGGTGGTGGGAGGAAATGTTGATAGATGTATGGTTAATGTGGAGAATTGTTTCTTCCTCAGTCAGACCATGCAACAAACACTCCTTTGTGCTGCTGTGAATCCATCTCTATAAACTCCAACATTAATTCTAGATTGCACACGTCTCCCAAATCATGTTTAGCCTCTTGCATGCAACTTATCTGTGTACATCTACTTTTGCAATGATGAACATGCTATAAATAGTTTAGGTCCCTTTCCTTTTCCTTTTCCCTATATTTAACCAATATAATAACCAGCATGTTGGTTAAATTCTGAGGCAAGAGTTTAGATTAGATTCCTTTATCACTGGCAACCAGATCAATACAGGGTGTGAGGAGATGCCACTATTTGTATTTGTATCTGTCTTTGTTCAAGCAATCAAATTATTTGTATTTGAATCTGTACAAGGATAAAAACCGGAAGCGGATGTGGCTTAGAGTGAAACGTAATCATTGCCATTGCTGTTGTTGAGATTTTGACCTATGACCTATCAAGCAGTTCAAGTCATTTGTGAAGTATAAAAACAGATAATTTGCTTTTAACTGTAAAAACTGTATTTAATAAACAACAACTGAGATGTCATGTAACCATAAACATAGGCTTTTACAACTGGATGATGATGAAGACAAGCTCCTGCACATGAGATGGTCTTAGTCTGGAGTGGTGGGGAAACACAACATCCCCTGCTGTAGGGATTATTAATCCACTCCCATAGAGCGGAGGAGTACCAATCAAAGTATTTACACTATTCCCATAGCATCTCTCTCTCTCTCTCTCTCTGTGTGACAGGCAGTAACACCAGCAGACTGAGAAACACAACTAAATCACACCCCTGCTCATCTGAGTCCAACTGAGAAAAGCCAGTCAAGTTGTTTTCATGTGAATATGAAACCACACTGCTTTGGTCAACACAGCCTGCTTGCTTATCAATACACACTAGTGTGTATTTGATGTACTCATTTGGTACACAAAGAAAAGAAATGAGTGGACAAAAACGTTAAATAGGGTTTTAGTCCTCTTGACAATCATGGGCGTGGATTGTGCAGAATGGGGTGCAACTCAACAGTAGGAGGGTGGCCCTGATATTGTCTACACACTATTATGAAATGAAAAGGCCTCTGTGAGTCCCAATAGACATTTATTTTTGATATGCTATGACACAAGATTTTGCCACCAATTGCAACAGCCATATTTTAGTATTGGACTTCAAATACAGTATACCCATATCAAGCTTCCACGTGCATTTCATCTATTATGGATAACGTACATTCCTGGTCCTTTGGTAAGTGGAGGGACTGAGAGGAGCGAGTGTACGTTTCTCCCTTCATGTCATTTACTGTATCTACTGTACGGCTCAGCAGGGACCCCAGGGACATACAGATGGACTTTCCATGTTGAAAGCATCATGACAGTAAGCCATATCTGTACTCACAGCTCCTGCTCTTTCGGCCTGGTCTCCCAGAATACTGCTCCAGATGATGCCTCTTACTCACGTCACATGAAGTATCAACTGCAAACTCACAAATGACTACGCTGCATCTCAGACTTTCATCAGATTATCTCAAATGGATAATCCACATCTTCATTTCCATTTTTTTCTTATGCCAAATCATGACAAACAACAAACTCTCACTTTGGTTTAAACCTAAACCACCAGCCATAGACAGACAACTACGTACAGAGAATGACAGTTAGACAACCCTGTAACAGGATCACGCCTACAGTCATGCTCGTATGTTTCTTAAAGGAAGTTGTGAAAATGAAAATAGTTAGTACATGTGCAAAAATAAATGAACCTCCTCTTGTATTGGTTAAATCAAGTAGTTAACTAGAATCAGGTGGGTAAATAATTTAGTATGAATTTAACCAATCAAACGTCAGATCTTTGGTACTCCCATAAATCCAGGTGAGGAACCTGGTCAGTTTGTGTTTCCATACACGTGAAAGAAAAACACTATGCTGTGATCTAAGGAGACGTCAGAGGAGCTCAGGAAGTGAGTAGTGAGTGAGCATCAGTCTGGGGAAGGTTAGAAAGTCATATCAAAAAGATTTGGGCTCCATCAGTCCACTGAGAGACAAATAGTAGACAAATGGAGAGAATTTAACATGACGGCAACTCTGCCTAGAAGTGGAACGTCAAATAACATCCAGAGATCTACAAGCCTCCATTACTGCATCTGATGTCATTGTGCAGCTGTCAACAACAAACATTAACAACAACACTGGTGATTAATGGCATTAATGGCAATGCAAGGGGAGCCAGGAAGAACCGAAAAAAAAAACCGAAGCTGCCCCTCTCACGTTTGCCAGAGACCAGCTGGACAAACCTGAAGATTTCTTGAAGTCTGTTCTCTGGAGTCCAAACATTAAACTGTTTGTTTGCAATCAAAATGCCATGTTTGGTGACAACCCAAAACTGGAGCGCCATGGTGTGGACCTGGACGACTCAACATCATGAAGGGAACCATGAACTCCGTCAGTCTGAGAGCTAAAGCTGGGCTGGAAGTGTCTGTTCAACAAAACGATGATCCTAAGCATTCAAGCGAATCAACCATAGAGTGACTCGGGAAGAAGAAGTTTAGTGTTTTAGCCAAGCTGAGCTGAGATGCTGTGGCAGGACCTGAAGCAGCTGTTCATGCGAGATGACCTCAAACCTCGCTGAGTTCTGTGAGGAGGAGTGGGAGAAAAAACCCTCAAGGAAGCTGCCAGAGACTGATCAGTGACTCTAGGAGATGTTTACTCCAAGTCATCGCTGCTAAAGGAGGTGCCAAGTTATGGATCGAAGGAGTTCATATATCTTTGCACCCAGGGATATCTGAGTTTTTGTTAAATGAACCAGTTTTATTAAATAAAAAATAGAAGTTTCCTGTAAAGAGAAAAGTGTGACAGCCTAGTATGAGCCTGGACCATACATCATAAACATTGAACATACATGTAACACCATGTAATATAGCTGTTGAAGGATAATGGAGCTAAGTGACTGTGGGAATGAGAGAATACTGGAACTAAAATGAGAGAAAAACATCTGAAGGGAGAATGCTTAAGAAACCCAGAACTTGCTATAGATTCACACCCTGCGTTAGCACAAATGATGAAATCCAGTTGGATTAGTTGTGTGTTTCTCAAAATATGAGGGAAAACAACTTTTTAATTTCCTACAATTGTCCTCATTATGGTGTGTGATTGCTTTGTGTGTTTTGACAGATGACAACCTACAATAGATTAATACAGTCTCAACTAGTATTCCACCCATTTACAGTTTAGTCCAATGATTTAGTTTAGTTTAATGATTTTTAAGGGGAGATCAACAAAGTAAATGGATGTGGTGTTGTATTATTCTCCACAAAAACAACTGTACAATCCCTGCACTGTAAAGACAGACGGACTGTTTTGGGGTTAAAGGGACACTGAGGGGTTAGGAGGCATATGTCACTGCTACATCATTTAGAAAGAGTATTGAAAAGGAGGACACCACTCTTTCGCCATAACATGATAACGAACCGCCTGGATTAAGAATTAAGCAATTGAACACATGATCAACAAAATGTTTAGTTGAAATCTTTGAGTCTCCTGCATTGAGAGAAATGTACATTTGCAGAATGGTACCACTGAGCCGGTGCTGTGGGAGCGTTCTTATCTGACCCTCATCGACTGAGAAAGAGAGAGAAATACTGCATGAGGAAGAACAGACTATTACTGTCACACACTCCAGTGCTATCCTGAAAGGTATGCTGTCAAGCTTATCCAAACTTCGATTGATGACAGCAAACTGACAGTCCACTGGAAGAGGGAGCTGCTGCCAAGCATGTGTGACTAGCTGGTCAAAAAGTTAGCCTGCTGCGTGCAAGATACTGTGCATCATAAATGAATCAGTGATCAATCAGCCCCCCCCCATCCATTACCAGGAAGTAAGTAATCGTGTCTGTCAGTGGATATACATTTGATGAGGCCTCTGCTCTATATTCAGCTTGAAATATTGGACTACTGCCGGGTGCATTGCGCTTGTCTAAATGCATCATTTTTACTCCGTTTTCCCCTCTAGGGATTGCACTGTGCCTGCATTCCTCTGCTGGCTCTTGTCTTTGGGGTGTTTTATATAGACCTGTCAGAGGGGGTTAAGCACATGACTGTTCTGAGATCAGGGTTAATGTCAGTAATCTCTGAGGCAAAAACGAGTCTGCTTGCATTGCATTCATCATGCTAACTAGTCCTTCTTCTTTGCCTTACATACTCTGTCTACAAATGCTTTACCTTATATGAAGTGGCGGCCTTATGAAAAGGTCAAGAAGTCTGGAAGAGAGAATTGTGTGATCACTGATCAGTAATCAATAGAAACTCTTCAGGAGCTTAACATGTTACAAGACATCTAACACATGCAGAACATGGAATCTCATGCATGTAAAATACTTCAAAAATCACATTGTAATATCACGGATATTATGGATATATCCATTATATAATGGATTGATAGCTCTGTATAAATTCTCATGGGTTTGAATGATGGAAACAATAATGATACTTTTAATAGGATTTAGTGTGAAACTGGAA
This sequence comes from Monocentris japonica, assembly GCA_900323365.1. NCBI lineage: Eukaryota > Metazoa > Chordata > Actinopteri > Trachichthyiformes > Monocentridae > Monocentris > Monocentris japonica. The sequence goes on from OOFE01028868.1 coordinate 35,214, forward strand.
GGTTCCAATTAGCTCCATAGGGATGCCATTGTTTGGGAAGCCTCCAGGCATACAATGATGCCTGCAGGAGAGGGTAGTCATACTGAAGCACTGCACATTGTACTCACTACTTACTGATCTCCAGCAAGTCGCCTGAGAAATCCTGAAAAATGTCACCAGCTTTCTGTCATTGTTAATTTTGCGTGAAAATAATTGCCATGAATTTGTATGATATGACTTCAAGACAATCGTATCAACGAGCTTGTGTCAAATACCCAACGTGATCATCTTTTGAGTCACAAATTATCATCCACGCCTGTTGCACTCAGCAGCACGAGCTATCAATATATTTGTCTGGGTCAGGTGGACTTGCTGGTAGAAAATATCAATTAAGGCAACCTGAAATCTGTCCTGCGGCTCGAATTGTGGGACAGAATGGCTTTAACCTGAGAAAACTGCAAAACACATAAAAATTCTTATCTGGATGTTATTGTTGCTGTTGTTCTTATCTGTGGAGAGATTTGTGGCATTTGCTGCCGGTGATGTGGAGGCCTGACAGGGTAAACAGTTAGGGGATAGGAGATTGGGACATTTGGTTCAAGTAGGATAACAGCTCGTTGTAACAGCTCAAACCGATGTCACACTATATATATGAATGTACACTTGGTTATCCAGCATAATCTCAGACCTTACTATACCTAAAACTGTCCAATCAGCAGCACCAGTTCATTTACTAGAATGTTTTTGAGATTTCAGCAGTATTCAGTAAAATTTATTTAATATTTATGGCATTAATAGTAGTATTTATGCTCGCCAGCAGGGCAAGCATCTACATCTAGATCCCTCTTGACCTGCGGACGTCTCTAAATGATATCTGTGTCTGAAATGCCTGTGGTAGTAACCTTTATAGGCCAGCTATAAGATCAGACTCTTAAGACACAACATTGAATGATAAACAACGCCATAAAAAGACACACCAATGGCCCTAAAATCCCTAAAGATTAGAAAAAAATAACAATTCCAAGTAAAATATCAAGAAAATAGCAGAGATTTCTAAGTAAAATAACCTATGTAACGCTATACTAATCAAAACAATCACAGACTACTCAAACGTGTTACGACCTCATCAAAACTTTATTATCACTCCTCCACACAATTTCTATCAAACATATTTATAATAATCATAACATTTCAATTGCAATATCATAAATGAGATTATAAATACATTGTGTTGTTCTCTAAGCCCAACATATTAACCTTGTCACTCTGTAGTCATGATGTTATCCAACACTGTAAACCAATGAATTGCAACACCCTTCTACTCCTGCTGCCTCAATAAGTTGTGTTGCTAAATTATTAAAGTTTGTATCCACGACTGATATCGCTTACACCTGTTAAGATGATGACAGCTGGAAAGCAGGGAACTCAAGCTAGCTGGTTTCCACTTGTTGAAACAGAGGCTGAGATGAAGCTTTGGGACTATGAATGTCTGGGACCTTCTGATGTGTCTTACATGTCTTTCTATAGGTGGCCAACCTACTCCGCCTATTCCAGATCCCCCAGATCAGCTATGCCTCCACCAGTGCCAAGCTCAGCGATAAGACCCGCTATGACTACTTCGCCCGTACTGTGCCCCCTGACTTCTACCAGGCCAAGGCCATAGCTGAGATCCTGCGTTACTTCAACTGGACCTACGTATCGACAGTAGCATCAGAGGGGGACTATGGTGAGACTGGCATTGATGCCTTCCAACAGGAGGCCCGCACCGGCCAGATCTGTATTGCAACTTCAGCCAAGGTGAGCCGTTCCATGAACCGCCAGGGCTATGAGAATGTGATCCGTTCCCTGCAGCAGAAGTCCAATGCCAGGGTGGTCATCCTGTTCACCCGTAGTGAGGATGCCCGTGAGCTGCTGGTGGCTGCTGCTCGAATGAACGTCACCTTCACCTGGGTGGCCAGTGATGGCTGGGGGGCGCAGGAGAGTGTGGTAAGGGGCAGCGAGACCGCTGCAGACGGGGCTTTCACCATAGAGCTGGCCTCGTATCCTATCAGAGAGTTTGAGGACTACTTCACCAAGCTGAACCCATATACTAACACAAGGAACCCATGGTTCAAGGAGTTTTGGGAGCACCGATTTCGCTGCAGCCTCCAGGAGCCTGGTTGTAGTGACCACAGCCTGCGGGATGGAACTTTTGACCAGGAGTCCAAGATCATGTTTGTGGTGAACGCAGTTTATGCCATGGCGTATGCCCTGCACAACATGAGGCAAGCTGTATGCTCCAATGCATCCAAGGTCTGTGATGCCATGAAACCAGGCAACGGCAAGAGGTTCTACAAGGAGTTCATCCTGAAGACCAGGTTTGAAGGTGAGCTAAAGTTGGTCGCTGTGGTATGTCAGAGCACATGCAGTTTTTCATCAAGCGTTATCATCTGGGGCCCTTTCTCAATCTGTTACATGTAGCTATTACTGTGAGCTAGTTTTAAAAGCTGATAATGTGATTAAAAATTTCAGTGTGGATGTTGGTAAACTGGGCTAAAGTAAAGGAAACGTGTTTCAAATAAGCATGGGATTGGATTTAGACTTCAAATTATTTCCCCTGTAGAGTTGAAAAAGGCTTTGTAATTATTCAATTAGCAGCAATAATACAAAAATTAGCACAGTGAAATCAGTGGGAAGAATTCCACCACTGAAACCTGTTCAGAACGTGGTATCTATTCTGAGAGCATGTTGAATGAATACTCTCATTTATAGAAACCGAATTGACAAGAAACCAGTATTGAGTATTCACAGCTTTTCAGTTGTCTGTTATTTACAAACTCATTTTACCAGCTTGGGCATAAATGCATTCACTAAAAACACTACATCCTAGTCATTCTCATGACAAAAGTTATGCTACCATATGTTACTCATATTTTAACAAACTTATGTGACAGTAGCTGACAGTAGCTTTAAATCAACATTGCTGTATTTTTGCTTCCTACCAGCTCCGTTCAGACCTTCAGAGACTGAGAACATGGTGCGCTTCGACTCTCTTGGCGACAGCATCGGCCGCTACAACATCTTTCACTACCACAAAGAAGAGGGGAAGTTTGTCTACAAGAAGGTTGGCTACTGGGCCCAAAACCTGACCCTGAACACCAGCCTGGTACCGTGGCATGGCCTGGTACCGCCCACTTCCCAGTGTAGCGACCCCTGCAGGAAGAACGAGGTGAAGAGTATGCAGCCTGGAGATGTTTGTTGCTGGATCTGTATCCCCTGTCAGTCCTACCAGTACCTGCAGGATGAGTTCACCTGTGCTGACTGCAGCTTTGGTCAGTGGCCCCTGGCCAACCTGA
>OOFE01028870.1:9384-21702 GCA_900323365.1 Monocentris japonica
TTTTTTACTGCTCTGACTCTAAAACTGAATCTGTTGCTGCTGCTGTCGTGGCCTCGTCTGCCTTGATCTCAGCGGGACCAACCTGGATGAAGAAAGGCTGCGTTCAAAGAAGGAAAATCATTTTCATCACAAGGAGCTTTGTTTAACTTCAGTGCTTCATACAGGCCTTTTACATGTGGGTGTTGTCTTATTGTGGTAATGTTGAGATGCCAAAGAGTTTGATTTCATATAAATCAAGTGTTCAGTCTTATTCTTGAAGTCCTCAAAGTTGTAAAAGTCCTCAAAGACCCGCTGATGTTGCTCTGGAGCTCCTGAAACCGAAGGAACCCTGTCATCTATAATAAAGGGAAAACTAAAAGCCCACTGTGGATTTCAGCGACCCAGTTCCGGCTTCCCTGGCGACACTGTCCCAGTTTGGAGGCTGGAGAAGCTCCAGTTCCCAGTTGACTTGAACACAACGTCTAGCAGGTGTTGCTTCTCCGGCAGAGCAGCATCAACCATGAACACATTGAGGACCAAAACTAAAAAATAGCCCCAAACAGCAGAGACACATTAATGTCACGTTCATATCATATGGGATTTACCATAAGTTACAAGGGAGAGCATTGTGCTTGCTGGCAGAGGAGCATTGTGGGTATTGTAGTAAAAGAAATGGTGTATTTTCAGACACCTGCTGGAGCTGCTGAAGAGGACGGCTGTCCACGGGGAGAGCAACTCGGTGCTTATCGTCGGCCCCAGGGGAGCAGGGAAAACCATGGTACGGTACTGGAGCCGAAACACGGTTAAAATGGGTTTATGGGGAAAATGCTTCGGTCGTCCTGTGATGTTTTCCTGTGATCTGCAGCTGCTGAACTGTGTGTTGAGAGACCTGCTGGAGGAGAAGGACGTCCAGAAGAACCTTTTACTGGTTCAGCTCAACGGTAGGCGCTCTGATTGCTTCACATACTTGTTATATTCTATTACACTGTCAGTTTTATTGCTTACTGCGACCCCGGATGGCAGCGAGAGGTGACGGTTTGAAATTTAAGGACGTCGATACCCAAAAATCCTATAATGTGACGTCAGTGAACTGCACACAGCCGCAGCCGATCTGTGATGCTCTACACTGAAGATACCAAAGACATGAGAGAGGAAGAGATCTAACGTTGGTGAGTCCAGCTTTCTCTGGACGAAGCCTCACTGCTGTTTTAGGATTTTGCTCTGAAGTTTAGATTGATCACTTCCTGTGTGGAGAAGATTTCCCAGTGATCACCGGGACGGGACGCTCTTCCCTGTTGAAGAACCACTTTGTGGTTTAGGCTGATAGGATGGCTGGATTTTAGGTAAGCATTTTGCCCGGTGCAGCTTAAATGAAACGACATGTTGTGTCCTGACATCCCCTTGTAGGTCTCTTGCAGACGGACGACAGAATAGCGCTGAAAGAAGTAACGCGGCAGCTCCACCTGGAAAACGTCGTCGGTGACAAAGTGTTTGTAAGTTTCGTCAACAATTTAGCTCGTTTCATTCACGACTCGATAAATTGCCCCCAGAATCATTTTCTTTCGATTTGGTTTCAGGGCAGTTTTGCAGAGAATCTGGTCTTTCTTCTGGAAGCGTTGAAGAAAGGTATGTGTGTGTCATCAGGTATATCAAACTTCTAGTCAGATGTTGGGTTGAAGTTTCCAGTCAAATGTTTGGTTGAAGGCTCAATTCTGGCAGGAAATGATCAGACTCGGGGTGCAGGTCCTTAAAAACTCTTTCTAGGGTTGACTGGTCATTTTACTTCTTCTCCCTTCAACACTTTGCTCCCAGGAAGCTGTATGTTTCCAATAATAATACTAATAATAAACTTTATTTGTTTAGCAGCTTTCATACAAAAAATGCAGTGCAAAGTCCTTTACATTAAAATGAAAAATAATAAAATAATAATAAAATGAAAATAATAATTCAATGGAGAGATAGGAAAACTATAAAAATAAAAAAAAAAACAAAGCCTTGCATAAAGAATACAGTCAATTGTTAAAAGTGTGAAGATGTTTTAGTCTGCCTCTAATATCAACATCAATAATATGGGTAAGGTGTTTCACAATAAAAGCGTAATAAATCCTAAAATCCTTGTTGCTTCAGCTCCTCCTGTCTGTTCCAGGTGATCGCAGCAGGAGCCGCCCGGTGCTGTTTGTCCTGGACGAGTTCGACCTGTTTGCCCACCATAAGAACCAGACTCTGCTCTACAACCTGCTGGATGTCTCCCAGTCCGCCCAGGCGCCCATCGCCGTGGTCGGCCTCACCTGCAGACTGGTGGGGGCCTCAGAGTTGGTGTCTTGTCTTTTTCCCTTCGACTTCCACAGCAGCAACACCATCTCTAGTTAAACTTTTTATCAGAAACAGTTTAGCTTTGACTCACATGCTGGAGCCCGCCCAGTGCAACCACAGGCTGCTGAATTGTATTTTCCAAGCCTGGAAAATTGCTGAAGAACAACATATACAGGGTTCCTACGGTCAGAGAACCTGGGACGGTTATGGAAAAAGGAAACACGTGCATGTAGTTTTGGAAATGTGTTGCTGATCTTTTCCTCCAACCAGTGAAATGTTAAATGTCTCAGCTTGGCTGCTTGTTGATCCACTTCCCTTTTGAGGAATAAAAACCCAGATCAGAAATGTCCTGATAGTATTGGTCCTAAGAGATAGTTGGAGCAGAAAGAAGACCTGGACATTCACACCACATGTTCAAGGGAGAACAGAGACTCTGATGGATACTGGTCATGGAGATTGTGCTACATGTCATGGAAAAGTCCTGGAATGTGATTTAATAAAAGGTGTAGGAACCCAGGGAACAAAAGAGAACAAACACAACTTTTAATCCTGCTGTTTTTTGGTTTCCCACATTCAGGATGTCCTGGAGCTGCTGGAGAAGCGGGTTAAATCTCGGTTTTCCCACCGTCAGATCCACCTGCTGAACACCCGGACATTCACACAGTTCCTGGACCAGGTTGAGACCCAGCTGAGCCTGCCGGACGGCTTCCCCGACGCCAAATTCACGGAGGAGTGGAACGCCAGCATCAAGGTGAACACCTGAGATCAAATAGAGTTGGATAGAATCGGGAGATCCTAGGGTTCACCATGCTTGGTGGGTCATACTGGATCCAGTTTTGGCTCTAGTGTTAAAAACATCGCACTTTGGAAACTTTAAAGACAACGCGACTCAAGGATTTATCAAAACCAGCTCTAGAAACGAAAAAACAGACTCAGTATTTATTTGTGTAGCGCTTTTTTCTGTGCAGCAAATTGATTTACTATCAGAACTTTTTGTGTCATCTCGTGTAATTCTAAAGTTTGTTTCCCATTTGTTTCTTTCTTTAGACGTTGTGTGCGGACAAATCGGTCGAGGAGGTTTTACGAAGACACTTCAACTCCAGCCAAGACTTTCGCTCCTTGCACATGTTACTGGTAAGATCAGGGAGGTTTTCATCCTACAAACGTCGTACTGACGTCACGCAAAGGCTCCTTACAGCACAGAGGAAATATGAGCGAGGCACTAAGACCGCCAAGGTTACACAGGGAATCGAACCTGTGAGGTGCACCGATCGAAACACAATTCAACATTCATCTTTATTCTTTGGTACAAACAAAAGGAGCAGTTTGAAATGTTCTTCTGGTCAAACTCTCAAGAGATTAACTCTTTGTAGGTTTGATGTTGGACGTAAAACCATTTTGTACAAGTACAGACTTGAATTTAGAGATCGCTGTTGATACGATCGTGAATCTCCAGGTGAATGTGTGTCACTTTAACAATGTTGGCTGATCTTGGTATGTAATGCCGAGAGTTTAATCATGCTTTATTTTAGCACGCTGAACATCAGTTTGATCATTTAACGGATGTTTCATGAATTTCTGCAGAATAAAAGTTTTGTTTTCTGTATGACAGACTGGATTTGTCCTGAGAGTCTGAACCTTAGCAGACCTTCTCTCTTGTTCCAGATGCTGAGTCTGAGTCGCGTCTCCGTCACCAACCCTGCTATTAAACCGGCCGACCTGCTGGAGGCGAGCCGACTGCGGTCAGCCGACTCCAAAGCCAATATCCTCCATGGTAAGAACAATAAAAAATATTCCCTCCTCAGTAGAAACTCCATAAACTTGTTGATGCACGGCAAAAAGTTGAGATGATAAAATAGTAGAAGGTTACATGAGAATATACTGAAGTTAATAAAGTTTCAACAGTTTTCACCTGTCAAATTTATATCTGAATTACAGTAAATATAAGTTGTACATATATTGGCAGTTTACAGAGACTCACAGTAGAGCGACATAGTTCATCTGTGTAATCCTGATTTTGGCGATATTGAAGCATTTTGTCTGACTGAGCGGCTGCTGGAGTTGAAAGTGGTCAACATCTTAAAAATAAAAGTTGTAGCGAACTTGGAAACTTTGACTAACTGGAATCAACTTCCCATCCATTTTGCACCTGACAGGCAGAACTATTGATCATGAAACTAAATCACATCTGTCGAGAAACAAGGAAGCACAGAAACCTGAGTTTCCTGGTCGATATAGTTATATTTGTCTTTCTTCTTCAGGTCTCTCCATTCTGGAGCTGTGCCTGATCATCGCCATGAAACACCTCAACGACATCTACGAAGGAGAGCCCTTCAACCTCCAGATGGTTCACAATGGTACGGCGGGATCGTTCAGTTTGGTTTTCACTCCTTAGTTGTGCTTAGAGGATAAATTTACAAACCCAAAGAGTTTATAAAAGCAACTGAGCCAGTTTCAAAGAAAGAAAGAAACTAAATTCAGCTGGGAGGAAAACGGACAAGAAAACAAGTTAAAATAGTCCGAAGGCAAACGGTGAAATAAAGAGTGTGGTAGTGAGGAATCAAATCAAACACTCACATACCAGCAGGCACACAAGCCTCAGATTATTATTTTTTCTTTTTCCTCAGAGTTTAAGAAGTTCCTCCAGAGGAAATCCCACTCCATCTACAACTTCGACCAGCCAGTCGTCATGAAGGTCAGTTTAAATGTATCACCAAAGAAAAATACTATTTGCACGGCGTTAGCTTGTTGCTAACTGCACCTCAAGATTTCAAAGAGGAGTACCAGCCATTTTTTTTCTGGTAAATTGCAAGACAAATATGGAAACGTCTTTTTTTTTAATGCACAAAATGAGTCTGATGAAGGAAAATAACAAGAAAAAAAAGGAGCATTGCAGTGGAGTTACAGTTGTGGCTGGTTGGTCACTGCTTTGCGCTTAACTAGTGGAGATGATTGTTGTTGAACTGTGAAAAAACAACTTCTTCACCTCTTCCTCCTCAGGCCTTCGAGCATCTCCAGCAGTTGGAGCTGCTCCGGCCGGCCGACGGCTCTGCGGCCAAAACCCAGAGGGAGTACCAGCTGATGAAACTCATGCTGGACCCCAGCCAGATCATGGAGGCCCTGCAGAAGTACCCACAATGCCCCACCGACATCAAGCAGTGGGCCATGTCGGCGTTCGGCTAGATTCGAGTCAGACCTTGTTCAGTCTGTTTTTCCAACCAGCGCCGATACAGAAAATGTGAAATTAAACCCTAAACCGAAAGGTATAATGCAGCCAGATATCACGCCATCGTACCGATAGTCACGGTGAAGAACAGTGTTTACTACGCAGGTCTGGAAATGTGTGGAAAGACTATTTATAGGTAGTTTCTACGTGTTGATACGTTTGAAAATTGCACAAAAAAGTATGGAAAACTATATTTGAACTGTCGGCAGCAGACAAACCTGAGTCATTTTGGAGGTTTTCAATCCTACTTAAGACTCTAAAGCTCCAAGAACAGAATTTTTAAAACTGTAAAAGATAAAAATGTCCTGTGCCCCTAATCATGCCATTAAATGGATTTTTGAAGATCCAGCTATGTATGTACAGTTACTTTATCTCTTGTATTTTTTCACAAATGTACTTTTTCAATAAACTGGATTTATTCAAGTGAATTATGTTTTTAGTCTGGGAAGAATCTGCTCTGATGGCTCTGGTTGCTGAATGCTGCCATCTGCTGGTGGGAGTTGCAGTCAGCATTAGGTCAGGAAGGCAACACTGCCTTGAGGGCTCCTCTCATGTGGACATCAAAATCAAGCACTTTTCAATGATTTTTCAAGGTCTTGTTTGGTGAACTTTAAGGACTTGAAATTGGTAGGACATTTAGCTTCAACTCAGACGACCCGGGTTCAACTCATGACTCGTTTTCATTTTAACCATGACCGGAACCTGAACCTGACCTGGTCGAGTCACCCATCTTTAACGTAAGTTGTGATTCAAAGGTACTTTTTCATGATATCATAAATGTCTTGAGAACCCGCTGTTTTGTTTTTTTGAGGCTGAGGTGATTTCTTGTGATTGTTTGAGCTGTACTCTGTTTTGTTCGAACCTGGCTCTGACGTCATGGGATTGTGTTTTCCTCCATCTTGGGAGCTCATAACTCAAAACAATGGTGCATCTTGGGGAAAGCACATGTTCTGGTGACGCACACCATCCAGTGTCCTGTTCTCAGACCGGTGTTGGACGGAGCAGCAAACAGCTAAAAGCATGAAAAGTGAAAAAGTCAGCACAGCGACAGGATCCTTTAAATGCTCATTTAACGCACCAACAGTGATATTTCATCAAACTCTCTTTTATCATTGGTGCATTAAATAAGCATTGAATGGAGACTAGTAGTGTGTGGACATTTGTCACAAATTTTCAGCAACTGTTTACTTTTGCACAACAACCTAAAAGCCAATTTCAATGGAAATTCCTCTTCAAGATGGTAAGCTGTGATGACTGAGGTCATATCTGCCTATTCTAGCTGCTGCAATACAATAAGTGTCTGTTTCAGGGAAACACAGCAAAACCCCTTGTGCTATTTTTGGACAAACACCTACGTAGAAACCTGGCTTGGATGTTCAGAGGAGAGTGAGAGCTGGTATTTGATAAATGAGCACAACACAGGTGATAAAACTCCATATAAAATCTTGGGAATTGCAGGAACAACCTCAACTGTATTGTCTGCTGGTCTTTACATCTGATTCAGCTGGGTAACATTTACCCCTGTGAACACACTGAATTAGATTTCTCTTCCCCACGTGCATCACTTTCTTGTGTACTACGTTCCAAAAACTGGACAGTGAACGCCTCGTCCCCCTTCTTCCCCATCCACGAGTATCCTGAAAAGTACGCAGCTATCTGAGCGGCCTGATTTCCTGGATTCATTTACGCACCTCCTGTATGTGGGTTGCAGATGCATCGATGTCTTGATCTCAGTGGGACTGCAGGAATCAATTAAGGCTGAATAAAAGAAAACAGGATTCACAATCTAAAAACACATTTATTTACATCAAGTGGATCACTTCAGCTGATAAAAACCATGGCCGGCCAGTATGAGCCGAGTGTCTGAGTCACAGCACTGATCAGGGATCAATTTTGTCTTCCCGTTGATAACAAGTCCAGGGTTCCAAAACCTTTTCCATGATAATAATGTAATACTTGATTGATCCCTCCCCCTGCACAGGGAGGTCAGAGGTCAGCTACACCCTGGAGCTGCTAGGGATTTAGCGCCTTGCTCAAGGACACTTCAGCAGCATGTATGCTGGTCGGTATGAACCTGGGCTGTCGGTCTGACCGCTACGTCATCCTGCTGCTCATCATGTTCAAATTCAAACCTTTTCCAGGTTTCTTGAGTCAATTGAATGTTTTTGGTCGGTGATCAATATATGCTGAAGGTAGGATGAGTGGCAACAAGGCCATGACTCATACGTCTACAGCGACATGAAATGTATATCTTGATTGAAAAACAGTATTTTCCCATAATTTCACAGTTGTGTTTGAGCAATTCAATACTTCCATACTTTTCCAGACTTAGCTAAGGAACCCTGTCACATTATCATTGGGGGGCCCTCTTGGCAGATCCTGGATCAGCGCTGCAACTCTAAGAGCCTTGAGAAATGTGGGGTCAAAAATGCTCGTGGTGTTTTTGCGTTGCAAGTTTAGCGTCAGCAACCCGACTAGCTTGTGAGTTGATCACAGCGACTAACGAGGAGTTCAGTGTTTCCTCTATAATTCTTGGGATCAGTGGGAGCTTGTCATGCTGGAATCCACATATCAGTCCCAATACCTGTTGTGGATGTTTATAGTACAATATATGGAATAACTGGATTGTAACGGCCCTACACTGTAAAAAATAACAGCTTAGAGGAAGCTTTGCGGGTTGTTCAAGCTGCAATCGTTGGGGAACCCAAGACGGTTCCCTGAGGAACGCCTTCATAAAGGGCTGAACCTTCAAAACAATCTCTAGGGATATTTTTGTTCTTGGGTCTAGTCTTGGGGGCACCACTGCTGAATGAAGGCAAAATAAATGTAGAAATGAATGTAGAGGAAACACTGAAGTTCAACACTCACTTATAAAGACTCTGAGAGTATATATAGTGATACAGGTATCTACGTTCTCATGTCTGTACAGATCCTAGACTGCTTAAGTAGTTGGGGGGCAACAGGACACAAATGTTTCACTGATATTATATGCACAGCCATGTGAGGTGCTGGGCTGGGATGTCATGGTAGACAAACGCAAATCCTGCACTAAGAAATCCCTTCATGCACCTTCAAATGACGAGGTTCAACATTTAGACTGAACCTATCACAATTATTACTCGTGATGATTTGATGATTTACACTTTTCGATCAACATCAAAAGTATTTTCAACCACAGCAGTCATCCTTTGTGATCAGAAATTTTGCAATATTGCCAATATTCTACAGGTATTTGATTCTGATTGAACTCTTCCCTCAAGGGTGACGTTCTCTTTCTGCCGTCTGGTTGTAATTGATTGATTAACCGTGCAGCCCCAGACTGAAGCGTTATAAATACGAGGTGCATGAAGGGAACTCAAGAGTGTCTCGGTTTTACTTTTTTCTACAGCAACAGGTCACAATCACACGAAACCAGCCAAACGCAAAGCCCTCTACAGGTTACACAGGGCTGGGCTCAACTCATCAAAACACACACAATACTGGAATCCAGGAGTCTGAAGAACATTCATTCTCGGTCATTTGTCCATAGACTGAATAGAAAGAAGCAAGTTACATTTTATTTTTCTCTTTCTTTTGAATTAATGAAAGTATTTCCTGAATTGGAACTGAATCCCCCCCATGCCCTTTCCAAAACACCAATCATAAATCGTGCCTATACTCTTCCAAGTTTATTCTGAGTTGGCACCTGGCCTCTGATCCCCATAACCTCAGGCCTGTAAATTAAAAAATAAATACAATATATATCAATATGCAAGGTCACGGTAAAAAATAAAACAAAACAAAATGCTACAAGTTATTTTGTGTGTTGTGTATTGAAAGTTACTCCTGCAGTTGATCCTACAGAAGCGTAGGGTAAGTTGCGGCACTGGTTGCATATAACTGGCTAGAACTTAGAAAAGCATAGTATTGAATCCCTGAATGGTATTTTGTGATTTGGGTCGGGGTCCCGGGCACAGTTTAAGACCAAGCTCAACACTCTACCAGCCGGTTTGGTGGGTAACCAACCATCATTTGGAGGCTCTTTTCTTTAAAGGTCCAGTTGGCTGGTGAAACGGTTGAACCGGTGAGTGAATATTGTGATTGACACAAAAAAGTCACATCTGCCCTGGTTTCCATGCAGGACCGCCGCACCATCAGCAGTAAGATCAGATCTGATCATTTGCTTTAGCCTGTCAGGGTTCAGAGTGGGCGGGGCTCGTTTTGTTTTTTCCTCCCCATTGTTTTTAACTTGCTTGTCATTGTTCTTGAGCACTACTTACTATACTGAACGTGAAATGGTTTAGAAGGCAAAGTTTTTACATCTTTCCTCATGTGTATACAGAAAATGCCAGGGTGTCATACTGTTTTGAGTCGATTGACTGAAAAAAAAAATACTTCCTGGACAATAGTGCAGGAATAAACTGCCAAATATGACGTGGTGCATTTTGGTAAAAGTGCCAAATTCTGATTAAAATATAACAATGTGACCCCAAGACACATATCAGCCTTTGGGCTTCAGTATGTTTTGAACACTGAACTGTCATTTTTCCACCCAGTGCTACAGGATATTACTACCCAATTAATGGCCCAATTATTTCCAACCTCACCACTGAGCTCAACAGCAGTACAACTAATCGCTATCAACGCTTGATTTTAAACTGTGACCTGTGAAGCCGCCCCAAAGCTTGAGGAGAGACTGCAGGTCTGCCGGCACCAGATCGTCCCTCAGAGGAAATAAAGACTCAGGATGCCGTTGTTGCGTTCACAACGACGACAAATACATCCGTTTTGCCTGACATCTACAAGAGTAACTATTATGGACGCATAGAAATGGCACCAGGATGAAAGAGAGCGGTTCATCGTCTCCACTAGCCCAGCCGGGTTAGCCATGGTTGGGGTCGTCTCCGCTCTTTAGCCAGCTAGCCAAACGACCACCAGTCAACATTAGTGTTACCGAGAACCACAGTTTTAGGTTTGGCCTGGTTCTAACTACCTAGTTATCCAGGTTCATGTTAGACCAGGTTTGGCCTGGTTCTGAAGATGGAGGAGGCGCTGGCTTTGAGCAGGACAGGCCATAGCACTGCTGAACCCTGGGTAATGGAGACGAGGCAGTAAGGAGTAAAAATCAGCGAGAAGAGGTACTCGAGTCAGAGAGGAAGGACGAGGAAGAGGAAAAGGAGAAGGATGAGGACGAGGATGAGGAGAAGGAATAGCAGGAGGAGGAGGATAGGAAGAGGAGGCTGTGAGGAGGTGGTGGATAGCAAAGTTTCCTGAGGCGTATCAAAAGATTGCTGAAGGTCTTGATAGTAATCCAGAACGATGTGTGCAACCAAATCAAAAGCAAGCTGGCTCAGCTAAATAAATATCCAGATTAGGGCTGGGTACCGAAACAAATTGATCTCTAAAACCAACTTGGACATTTTTATTGATTTTGTGAATCGAATGCCATCTCAAACAGAATTGATTTCCCCAATCCAAAAGCTCCCATGAACTACGATGAAACCTCTTCGTTTCTGATATCAAAAATCAACGGTGATAAAAAACAGTGGTAGCAAAAGCTATCGTTTGTTGGTACCCAGCGCTAAAACCAGAGGGATAAAAACATATATTGTATATCCGGATCTCATGGCCAAAAAGGTACATTTGTCACCGACAGATATTATTACTCCGTTGAGTCGACACGGCAAACCAAAACAGGAAATCACTTTAAATGACATAGCTTCATCATATGCAGTTTTCCCCCCCATTCTCAAAAAGAAAATCTCCAAAATATAAAACAAGTTAAAACAAAACGGTACTAAAAGTAAAATTATTTTTCAGTCAAAAATCAAGCTGGAAAAAAGAATTGGGAGAAACACTGGTATTTACTGTGTTTATGGCCATGTACATCGAGGCTTGACAGAAGCTTGTTCGGATGTCATGGATGTAGTCTTACAACAGAAAGTGTAAGCTGTAATGGTGGACAGGGAGAGTGACTTATTTTAACTGCATCCATTTGAACTGAGGTATACCTGGTTGAAGGAGGTTTATGGTTTTTATCGTCATAATGCTTGAAAATGGACCCCCCCCCCTTAAAATAAGCTTGATTACCAAGTCGTCTGGGTCCATAATACACTATGTACAGCAGCATTACACTATAAACATTCAGAAGCCGTTGCTTATTGGCAGAACGATAGTCATTTCTTCAAAAATGCACACAAGAAAACAGCAAATGTATCGAGAGCCGGTTGCTCTTTTCTTTTTTTTTTTTTTACACTGAAATGCACCGAGAGTCAAATTCCTCCGCAAGGTCTTCTCTTTCTCTCTCTCTTTGTAGAAAACCGAGCAGAATCGGTCGCTCTGGCGTGTGTGAGTATGTATACAAAAACAATACATGGTAAAAGTGTTTTTGCTGAGCGGCGTCGCCCCATCGCTCGCTCTGTGATGCGTTTGACGCTGTGGTATCCTGAATCGTTTGGGATGAGAGAGTTGCAAACGTAATGTTAAAATCCTCAGGCACACATATCAAAACGAGGTGGATGTCGACTAATGCCGCGGGCGCCGGGTGTTTCCTGAACGAGAGTAGCGGCCCGCACTAAAAAAAACAAAGACAGAAGAGAAAGGAGAAAGAAAAAGAAAGGAAAAAACACTTGGCCAACCAACCAGGGTCGGCTGTTCGTCCTCATGTGTCGATCCGGTGTGGTTTCCATGAATGCATCCGGCGTTAACCAATCATAGGCTGGACTCCTTGGGCGGGAGGTCCACGTTGGTCACCATGGTGACGACGGTGACGATCTCCTCGAGGCCGATGACGGGAGCGTGGCGCTGCATTTGGCCGACGC